>QRFJ01001314.1:369360-478925 GCA_006176705.1 Cocos nucifera | reverse complement strand
TTGGGCGTAGGGTCTTTTTATAGACTAAGCGTGATCCAACTCCTCTTCCTCCCAACCAATCACAATCCATTGTGAAATTAGATCTAAATTTGATTAGTGAAAATAGAGACCCCTGGATTCCTACTTGGAGAGTGCCTTAGACCAGTCAAACTGGATTCTTAGAAGAACTCTCACTGGAATCCAAAAAGGAGATGGAGTCCTTGTCCAACAAGGACTCCAGGGTGCCCCAAACTTGGGCGCACGCCACCCTTTGCGTGCGCCCTCCTCCTTGCCAGGTTCTGGCAGGGGGACAGGCCCCCACCAGCTCTCCAATAGGTGCATGACATGTGATCAAAAGTCAAAGTATCAATGGTCAACGTTTGATGAGAAGGTCAAAGAACCATACACACTACTGCAGCATCGAGTCAGTCATTGACGAGAAGGTAGACTCCCTAATGACTACTCGAGGTGGTCACGCTCAGTGCCCTCATTCTCTAACGAGTATCTGTACTCTCGCTCCAGTGTCTCCACACCATAGATTCAAGACTCATCTACTAAAGAGAAGCGATTGTACACCAACCTTCCGGATTAATCACCATCCTCGTGATGATCCTATGGTCAGGAGCATTTTATGAGTTAACAATGATTATTCATGTCTTAAATTTTCAACTCTTTAAAATATGAATTATCATTACCATTAACTCGAAGGATGTATCACAGACACTAAATACACATATGTGATAGATAATAACCCATTTATTAATTTTAGTCAAAATTATAATTTTGCCCCTAGAAGTGTATTACAAGTGTCAGCCAATTCTGGCTTCTAGGGCATATATATCTAACAGTAGAAGCTCGTGATCTTTAGTACAAATCTAAAGGAACCTATGACATTTTTTATGGGTAGCAAACCATCGATCCTCCATCTAGATCTATGATGGGGTGCCTTCTTCCTTGGGCTTGAGGAAGACGCCCCCTTCTCTAGGACTTTTTCAAGAATCCTAGAATGGTAACTCTAGAGAGAAGAGAAGAGAGAGTTGAGGGAGGAAAGATCTGTATTCCACAGCATTCACAATATTTTGAAATTCTAATACAACCTATGTATTTATACATAGCCATTAGGCCCGACCAAAAACTTCTCTGACTAACCCAATACATGAAAGGACTCACCGAGTCCATGTACACCCATGTCTTCCATGCTCTCATCCTCTGGATCTATACCCAACCCATACATGAGTTAGCCCCCTTAAGACCTCTCGAATCAGGCCTTAAGACCCTTAGGATCAACCCAAACCCTAGCCCAAAATAGACCCTCGCGTAACTCTGTCCGCGTACTGAGCTGGCTCAGTCTCAGCATTGAGCCGACTAAGTTTCACTAGATCGGCTTAGTTTGAAACTAAGTTGGCTAAGTTTTGTGTCGTGCGTGCAGTCCCAAAATTCGATCTTTCTATTTTGCCTGTGCTCTAAAACTTAGCTAATCCAGTTTTAGATTGAGCCAACTAATCTGTAGAAAATCTTCTTTCTACAATCTTGTTTCTTCTACTTTGATTTTTTGCTTTACCTTGAATCCTAGATCTCTGAAGCACCAACCAAGCCTCTGAAATCTTTGGAGCCAACACCGTGACTCCTCCCATGGCCTCTCAAGACTTGGGAGCACCATAAATCCTCACATCAAGATTAAGAAGGGCTGAGAAGATGGGTCATCATCATATCTCTCAGCAACGTACTCCACATAATGTTTCTATGCAGTTCAAAAATATATTAGTTCTAATATGAAAATAAGATCCTGTAACAACTTAATTAGTAAATAAAATTTGAAGTTCTTACCATGATCTATCGTGATGTAGAATTTAAATAATCGCCAGTCCTCCTAGACTAGTATGTGGCCTATCACAACTGCAGCTAGTCTGATGAACGATCCAGTTGTCGTATCTATAATAAATAAATAATAAAATTAAATTAATTAAAATATGTATATAAGAGTTTTTATAGTTTTAGTGATGAGTTTTGATATTAATTTCTTACTAGTCTGTCGATCACAACATGTGTGCCTAATCAGATCTTGCTGGGTGGTCCGATTCTACTGGATCCTTTGCCGCCTATCAGAGTACTCTTCACTACTCCACTGGTCGCAGAGGGCCAGCCATATGTCCATCCACATCCAGTGATTCATTAAGAACCTCCAGTCTGATGGTGACTGAAAATCAAAGCGCTGGATGGCAGACTGCCTGAGATTGTAAAGGCCATCTCGGAGCCTCCATATAGCATCTCCTCGAAGGTCTGATGGCCAACCTCCTCATCTTGGAGAGTATCAAATCGATAGTACTCCTGCAAGATAGAAGCAAGCATGTACTAATAAGTAATTAAAATACCAACGTATATGAAAGAAATAAATTAAACTAGTTTTGACTTACAGAAACATCTTCTAGGCTGCATCATGAGCTCTCGATAGTCAACTCAAAAATTCATTCACAAGTCCGAGCATCAATTAACATATGATTCTGATAACGACACGAGATGTTGAAAACTCTCTGAATGTACTGCAAAATTGATTTTAAAAAATAAATATTAACTCTAAAATTATTGAATTCTAAATATATTAATAGAGCATGTAATACTTATGAGCAGCTCTGGATATGGATGATCTGCCTATCCTCCAATCGAGTCAAAGGTGCCACGAGTTGGGCGAGTCCTTGACTATGGTGCTGTGTTTGAGAGCTGACGGCCGTTATTGCATGCGATTGTGGGATCATTGGTGACCCCCTATCCTCCGAACCTGAGCGCAAAAAAATTAATACAAAGAATATTATATTAGTTAACAAATGATAAAATAACATAAATGAGAATATATAAAGTGTTAGAGCTTACTGTCGATGTTGGAGGTATAGAACCATGAGAGCTGGCCACATGATTGCTCTCTCCTCAAGAGCTGTATTCTCGACTAGCATGGCTTCGGCCTCTAGAAGACATGATATATGCTCTCTAAAAATAAAAATAAATAGATTCATCAAATTAATTATATAATTATGGATGGCAATGAAAGATTTAAAATGATGCAAGATAAGTAATTAAAATGATCCTAAAATTATATACTTAGCACTACTCATCGATCTTTTCAGATATTTGGTATTCTTCGAAATCTTCTTCTGATTCTTCCTCTTCTTTCTTTTTTTCTTCCTCTTCTTCCACCTCTTTCTCGTCTTCTTCCTCTTCTTGGGAAGGATTGTCTTTTAAAACAATCTCAG
The DNA here is from genome assembly GCA_006176705.1 of Cocos nucifera. Classification (NCBI taxonomy): domain Eukaryota; kingdom Viridiplantae; phylum Streptophyta; class Magnoliopsida; order Arecales; family Arecaceae; genus Cocos; species Cocos nucifera. The sequence goes on along the minus strand of QRFJ01001314.1, from coordinate 475,701 downwards.
TTGGATCTACCTCCTCATGTTGGCTATCTTCACGAAGGAATATTCCTGGAGCATCCAATTCCATATTATCAAAAGATTGATGAACTCCTACTGTCTCATCCTCTTGAAAGCATTCTGATAATTGGGGCTTTTCTTTTTCTTTGAGTGTGTAATGAACAACTCAAGACTTAATTTTGCATACAGCTCATCAATCTTTTCTTCCTCTTTTTCTTGATGGAAAAGGAGTATAATATCCTTGAGTAGCTTGTGCAGCTAGTACAAATGGATCGTTGGTATAAGCTTTTGATCTATGTTTGATTTCAATAAGCCCATGCCATGGATCAACCTTCATACCATTGTCGGTATCAAATCATTTGCATTTAAATAAAATGCTACTATTGCCTCCAATATAACTTATCTTAATCATTTCTTCGAGGATTCCATAGTAGTCACTCTTCGGCTTATTTTTCCACCAGCTACCTTTTGTATACACACCACTGTTAATTATGCTTTTATAATTTTCATATTGCTAGGTGCGAAATTTGAAACCATTTATGTTACAGCCACTATAGCATGTCTCATATTTTTTAGACCCGTAACCTAATGGTATCAGCTTTCTTAGTATGGACTCACTACCTTGAATGACCAATTGACTAAACCATCATATAAAGTTCTCTGAGTGCTGTGTAGATATTTCTTCATCACTTATGCTCAAATTTTCTCCTTTCAGCATCTCATCATATTTCCTAAACATGCATAAGATAAGTATACTGAAATAATCATTAAAGAGTTGGAATTGTGATGGACACTTATAGGATATATAGGTTGACCTCCGTGCAGTTTAGCAAAATATGTCTTTGCCTGTCGAAGTTTAGAATCGAAAAAAATTCGACAAACCTCGAGCCTAAATTCTCAAGTGGGATAGACAAATATTGAGATCTTTTGCTCTAATCTCTCAGCACCATCATCATCATTTTGACCCACTTGAGTCAGCTTGGGTTACATACTAGGATTAAAGTAGTGTCGGCTGAAATTTGAAATCTTTTCTATTACATAAGCCTCTATAATAGAACCTTCAACTCGGGCCTTATTTTATACTTTCTTTTTGAGATTGTGCATGTATGTTTCAAATAGATACATCTACCTGTACTGTACTGGATCCCCCACCCTAGCTTCACACACACCAAATAAATCATGAGGTGCTCCATGGAGTCAAAAAAGCTAGGAGAAAATATCTTTTCCAATTTGTATATGATCTCTATACTACTAGCCTCAAGACTGAAGATCTGATCGGTGGATAGTTTGGTAGCATAAATATCTCTGAAGAAAAAACTAAGCTCGATCAATAAACTTCATATGTGTTAGGATTTGACGCCTCGCAAGGAGCCCACAACGAGATCCAGAATGATGAGGAAAGTCCAATGAGCCCAAGAACAGTCCAAACGAAGTCCGGATGGAGGAGAAAATGGGTCTAAAAGCCAAAGAAGCAAACAGGCTGCGAGTGGGGTCTGTAGCATGCGGCCCGTGGGGCCTGCAGTGCATGGCCTAGGCCTGTAGCATGGTGACCCAATGTGTAGGCCCACGAGGCCAGCCCAGCCAGGTGCGAGCGTGCGGGGTGCTGGGCCGAGGTGCGGCCTGCATGCTGGCGGGAGAAGCACGCACAGCGTACGCGAACGTTGGCCCAGGCCTAGGAGGGCGCACGCACGAGCGTGGCTTGGTCCTAGGCGGCCATGCGAAGGAGGGGCCTGATCTTCTTGCTACTCTGCATTTGGGTTTAGATGACAGCACACACCCAGTGCGGGCGACAGCGCGCGGGCAAGAGATGGGGTCAAAAACCTTATTTGATGCGTATTGGGAAATAGAGCCTCGCTAGGACTCCTATAATGAGATTCTCAGCTTATTTAAAGGTTGTTGGTGCTGTGGAGAAGGAAGAGAGCATAAAAGGCTCTGGCAGCCACCGAAAGGAGCTCAGTAGAGCGTCGAGATCGTGCATCCTGCAGAGCAAACGCAAGCAGAGTAAAGCATCAAGCAGAGCAAGGCAACGGCCATATAAGTGGTCGTTAAGCATGATGTAGCAACTTTCATAGGAAGCATCCAAGGGCATCAAGGATCCTAGTACTGGCAGGCCTGTAAGAGGGTCTTCTTGGAATTTTTTAGAGAGTTATTGTGAGGGTAGCTTCTAGTTGAGAGAGGATTGTTTACAGTCAGTTGAGAGTGGATATTCTTCTCTTGTACTTAATTTTTTTTCTTTCATAATGAAGCTTGCATGTCCCATGGAGGTGAGCCTTTGGGCTGATCCACATACCTGATTATGTTCTCATTTTATGTCTTCTTTCTTTTTGCTGTTAACAAAAAGATACCGGATCCTGAGGTGATGGTGTCCTAGCCAGACATCCATAATAATTGGTATCAGAGCCAGATTGGTACCGGGATAGGTTACAGTGGTGGTGATCAAGATTGAAGATAGAGAAGACTGTTGTTCCAGATAGCTGCTCTGATACCAGTCTGTTGGAAACAATTCTTGCTACTCGATGCTTGCGAAAACACCAACAAGGATCCAAGAAAAGGGTTGGCCTTTCTATTGAAATCCTAGCAAACCCTAAGATGTGGAGAAAAGGGAGAGAATGAGAGAGGAAGAAAGATTTCAGGAAGAAAAGGTTTGTATTCATTCCGTGCTTAGTTTACAAAACTTAGTATAGAGTATATATACCTGGTCAAATAAGATCCAACTTAAAAAACTCTCCTACCTAATCTCATGTGATGCACTCATCGAGCCGATGTACATCCATGTCTTTCATGCACATACCCATTAGACAACTCCCAATCCAATCCATAGGTTAGCTCCCTTAGGACCTTACAAACCAAGACCCTAAAAACCTAGGATTAAACCCAATCCCAGGTCAGAATAGAAACTACATTCTATTCTATTCACTGCTCGAGCCAGCTCGATCAGTAGTCGGGCCAATTTGATGGTGATGTCTCCTGCGAGAGCTTGAATCACCACTCTCTATTCTGCTGCTTGGACCGGTTCTCTCAGGATTTGAGTTGGCTCGGCTTCTACTCGGGCTGGCTCGACTTCCACTCGGGCTGGCTCTTCTAGCGTATCAGTCAGATGCACTTTCTAGACTTCTACGCGAGCCAGCTCTCTCAAAATTTGGATGGGCTCATCTTCAGCTCGGGCTGGGCTAGCTCTTCTGACATGATCCAACCCAGCTCTTCTAAAGCATTTGCCGAAGCTTTTCGATGGTTGATTTCATTCACTCCTTGCTCTCTTTCCATCTGCTTTCAAGGCTTGAGAGCACCATATCTAAGCTCACAATCTGTACTTTGGTGCTCCCAAGTCCTTGTGAACTTAGGTATATCTATCAGCCCCATCGATACCATGCATTTATAAAAGCTATTCCATGGAAGTATCTTTATGAGCATATTAGCTGGATTCTCCTTGGTGTGAACCTTCACCAGCTCCACTTCACCATCCTCCACTAGCTCTTTGATCTTGTGGTATCTGATATCAATGTGCTTGGTCCTCGCATGATACATAGAATTTTGTGCGAGCAACAAAGCACTCTGGCTATCATAATGCATTCTAACTGCATTCTGTGGGAATCCCATCTTTAGCACCAAGCCCTTCAACCATAGAGCTTCCTTCACTTTCTCCATGATGCCAATGTACTCCGCTTCAGTAGTGGACAGGACCGTAATTGGCTGTAAGAAAGATCTCTATGGGACTGGATCTTCATATAAGATGAATACAAAATCTATAGTCAAATATCGAGTATCCACATCTTCATCGAAATCTGCATCCATAAATTTTTCTATTAGCCCTTGAGCTTCCTTAGACATATTAGGATGTTCCTTAGTACATTCTTATTGACCATAGCAGATGCCAATCCCAACTGAACTTGATAAGTATCTAAAGATATCCTTCAGTACTCTCTAGTGCTCCTTTTCAGACTGAGCAATAAACCTGCACACCTGACTCACTGCATGGGCTAAATCTAGCCTATAACATATCATAGAGTACATAATACTTTTCACACCAGAAGCATATGGAACATTTTCTATCTTCTGAATTTTCATCACTATCCGTGGTAACATGCTCTTAGAGAGTTAGACATGCCCAGCTAGTGGCAACTCAGCCGATTTGGCTTCCTTCATTCTAAATCTCTCCAAGACCTTCTTGATATATCCTTCCTGAGATAGATGCAGCAGCCTTTTGATTCTGTCTCTGATGATTTTTATATTAAGGATCTTCTTTGCTGGCCCCAAGTCCTTCATCTCAAACTCCCAAGATAAAGCTCCTTTCAACTCTTGCACAACTTCCTTACTCTTGCATACTATCAGTATATCATTTACATACAAAAGTAAGTATAACCAAGATCCATCTTTCAGAGACCTCACATATACACACGGATCATAATTGCACCTGAAAAGTCCAATACTTCTTACATAAGTATCAAACCGCTTGTACGACTATCTAGGAGACTGCTTTAATCCGTACAGTAATTTCTTTAGTAAACAGATCTCTCTCTGATCCAAGCTTCTTGAAGTCCTATGGCTACTTCATGTATATGTTCTCCTCTAAATTTTCATGGAGGAATGCTGTCTTAATGTCCATTTACTCTAGTTTCAAATCATGAGCAACGACTATGCTCAACATCACCCTGATGGATGTATGTCTGACAACTAGAGAGAAGACTTTGGAGTAATCAATTCTTTCTCTTTGTGAGTATCCTTTGGCTACCAGCCTAACCTTATACCTCACTCCACCTTGCTCTGAAGGTACCTCTTTTTTGGTGAAAACCCATTTAGAGCCAATGGATCGAGCATTATCCAGTAGATCCACCAACTGCCATGTCCGATTCTTCTTGAGAGACTCCATCTCCTCCATCATAGCCTACATCCATGACTCCCAATCTGAACTCTTCATGATCTCCTAAAAACTTTTTGAATCTCTATTGGTAGTGATGAGAGCATAGAAAATAATCTCATCAATACTATATCGCATCGGTTTGTGAACAGTGTGCTTCAACTTATGCAGTGCCACTCTCCTTCCGGTATCCTATAAGTCTACTACTTGTGGCTGCCTCCATACTTCTTTCAAGATATATCACTCTCCATGCTGGTCCTCCATAGGTGTATCATCATGCCTGCCTAACTCCACCTCAAACTGAATACAATCCAAGGTTGATGTTGAGAAAAAATCATCTGTATCCGAAAGCTTTTTCATGTTGTCCTGTGTTGTCTTCACAACTCCATCTGCACTTCCTAGCTTCTAGATGATGCTCTTTTCATCAAATATCATATTTTGACTGATGACATACCTTTGAGAATGTGAATCCCGTAGCAAGAAACCTTTCACACCTCGTGAAAATCCAATGAATATCATCTTCTATGACTTTGGATCCAACTTGCTTATGTCGGCTTCTTCTCAAAGCATATGCAGGACAGTCGAACATCTTTAGATGGCTAAGCTCCACTTTTTTCCCACTCTAGATAGCCTCTGAAAGTCCTTCGTTTAATTTTCTATGAAAAGATCTATTAACAAAAAAACATGCATAAGTAAGAGCATCACCTTAGAATGATTTGGGCAGTGATGTCTGCAGCCTCAAGCTTCTGGTCTTCTCTGTCAGTATCTGATTTATCCTCTCCATGATACCATTCTATTGAGGGATCATCTTCACTATATAATGGCATTTTATTTTATTTTTCTTACAGTATCTTCTGAATGCTAGGCTGACATATTCTCCTTCATTATCAAACCTCAAACACTTCACTGGCTGTCATATCTCTTTCTCCATCTCAGCTCTTTAGATTTTAAATTGGACAAAAACATCTGATTTTTTTCTTATCAGATAGACCCATACCTTCCTAGAAAAATCATCTATAAAGATGATAAAATATCTCGCTTCATCTCGAGATGCAACATGTGTCGATCCCCATATGTTTAAGTGAACAAGCTCCAAAATAGCTTTACTCTGCTTGGTACTACTGGCAAATGTAACTCTATATTGTTTATTATGGAAATAGGGCTCACATAGGACATCTTCTTCTTTTTTGACTGCTAGAAGCAAACCTCTCCTACTCAACTCCGTGAGCCCCCTATCACTCAAGTGATCCATACAATAGTTCCACAGCTTGTAGGCAAGCTGCATCCTCCTATGCTGCTATAGACACCTCCACACTATCTGTAACTACTAAGCCCTCTATCCTATATAGGTTGTTGCTTAGCCTTCTCTCTTTCATCACCACCAATGCATCCTTGAAAATCCTCAAACACCTGTTGCCTGACTGACAATTGAAAGCATATCCCTATCCTTCTAAGAAACCTGGGGATATCAGGTTCTTCTTCAGTTCTAGTACATGCTTCATATTGGTGAGTGTCTGTATGATTCCATCATACATCCTCACTCTTATTATATCAATACCAGCAACTTTACGTGGGTGATCATATCCAAGACTTACACTTCCTACATCGGATCTTTCATAAGATAAGAACCACTCTCGATGTATAGTGTAATGATGAAAATATGCTGAATCCAGTGTCTAGTAGTTGTCCAACTCTATTACTTCATCTGATACTACCAGTGTATCTTTTTTACTATTTTCAGATGATAGAGCACCACTCCCGCTGGTCAATCCACCCTTAGAAGTGCCTTTCTTCTTTTCATTCTTCAAAAGTGGATAATTTCTTCTAATATGATCGGGTTGATGATACTTGTAGTATTTTCAAGCTTTCTAATTTTTTCGAGACTTTGATCTATCCTTAGATTTATCTCGAGTCCTCTTCTTAGGCTTTCATTGCCTCTCATTCATAGAAAGTATCTCTGAATTAGGATTTTCGCTAACTAGCCTCTCTCGCTACTTGTTAGACCTGAGAACTCCAACCACTTTCTTGAAGTTTAATATCTTCTTTCTATATACCAGAGTAGTAATGAGACTATCGTATGCTGCTGGTAGCGAACATAACAATAAGAAAGCTCTATCCTTCTCATCAATCTTCACATCAAGGCTCATAACATTCGAGCAAACTTGATTGAACTTTTGGATGTGGAAAATTAGATCTCCTCCTTCAGACATCCGCAAACTGTACAGCTGCTTCTTTAACCATGCTTGTTTATCATGTTCTTGCCCATATACGTGTTCTCCAATTTCTGCCAAAGCTCCTTCGATGGAGTTTCCATATTAATCTATAGCAAAATCTCATCAGCGAGGCATATATAAATTGTACTGAAGGTTATCTCTTCAAGTTTCTTCCATTCTTCAATAGAAAACTTTTTCAATATTTTGCGAGTCAAGATCTTGTAGATCCTATTCTGCACCAGTAGATCCTTCATTCTTTACTGCCAAAGACTAAAGTTATCCGCTATCGAACTTTTCAAAATCCATCTTGATGGTACTCGATGCCATCCCAATCGGATTTCAATAACCAAATACAAAAGAGAATAAACAATATTCAAAAAAATATGTTAAGCACCTTACCACAACACCGGACGAAGCTTTGACCTTTTCTCTACCAAATCGAACACCAGGGCTCTGATACCCATTATTGTTTCAGATGGCTGCTCTGATATCAATCTATTAGGAACAATCCTTGCTACTCAAAGCTTGCGAAAATAGCAACAAGGATCCAAAAAAAGGGATGGCCTTTCTGTTGAAACCCTAGCAAACCCTAGGGCATGAAGAAAAGGGAGAGAACGAGAGAGGAAGAGAGATTTTAGAAAGAAAAGGCTTGTATTGATCCGTGCTTAGTTTACATAACTCAATACATAGTATATATATCCGATCAAATAAGATCCAACCTAAAAAACTCTCCTAGCTAATCTAATGTGATGCACTCATCGAGCCCATGTACACCCATGTCTTTCATGCATACATCCATTGGACAAATTTCAATCTAATCCATAGGTTAGCCCCCTTAGGACCTTACAAACCAAGGCCCTAAGAACCTAGGATTAAACCTAAACCAAGGCTAGAACAGAAACTACATTCTATTCTGTTCATTGCTCAAGCCGGCTCAGTTAGCAGTTAGGCCGGCTCGATGGTGATGTCTCCTACGAGAGCCTAAATCATCAGTCTCTATTTTACTGCTCGGGTCGGCTCTCTCAAGGTTCGAGCTGGCTCAGCTTCTACTTGGGCTGGCTCTGGCACAAATCGAGCTAGCTCTTCCAACGTATTAGCTAGATATACTTTCTGGACTTCTGCTCAAGCCGGCTTTCTCAGAATTTGGGTTGGCTCATCTTTAGCTCGGGCTAGCTCTTCTACAGCTCAGGCTGGCTCTTCTAATAGGATCCAACCCAACTCTTCTGAAGCATTTGCCAAAGCTTTTCGATGGTTGATTCTATTCGCTCCTTGCTCTCTTTTCACCTACTTCCAAGACTTGAGAGCACCATTCCTAAGCTCACAAAGATTGGCACAATCAAGATGGAGATCAATCATAAAGGGTTAATTTATGCTCTTTTATACAAGGAGGAGTCATCAATATGGAAGAGGCCAGCAGAAGCCCAGTGCGAGGTGGAGCTTCAGGTGGGGATGGATCGAATACGAGATGAAAAACTTGGAAGGATAAACAACGTCGCTAGGAGGCTACCTCGAGCAGGTCTCGAGTTAGGTGGAGCACGGCACATGATGGAGATGGAATCAAGTGGCCTGGTTCGACTCTCATGTTTGCCCATCTATGAGTAGTGCGATTGCCCCAGGGCATAGAGGCGAGAAGATCCAAAAGCTCTTAAAATTTAATGGAGGCCGAATGTCGAGTCGAGATGGAGATAGTTAGAATTTGATACCTATAATTTAATCTATAAGAAACCCACAGCGAGATTCAGAATGATGCGTGGAGTCCAACGAGCTCAAGAATAGTCCAAACGAAGTTCGGATAGAGTAAAAAACACGTTCAGAAGCCAATGAAGCGAACAGGCTACGAGTGGGCCTCGTAGCATGCAGCTTGTGGGGCATGTGCACGGCCCAGGGTTGCAGCATGGTGACCCGATGCGTAGGCCCGTCGGGCCGGCCCAGGCATGCATGGGTGTGCAGGCCAGCCATGCATGGGCACGTGGGCCAACCACGCGCGGGCGAGCCAGGCACGTGTGTGGGGTGCTAGGCCCAGGCATGGCCCACATGCGGGTAAGAGAAGTACGTGTAGCATGCGTGAACGCTGGCCCGAGCCCAGGTGGGTAGGCACACGAGCGCGGCTTGGGTCCAGGTGGCCATACGAAGGAGGGGCCTGGTCTTCTCGCTGCTCTGCATTTGGTTTCGAACGACAACACATGCCTAACGCGGGTGACAGCACACGAACAACATGCAATCATGAGATGCCATCAATGTTAGATATATATGTGCCCTAGAAGCCAGAATTGGCTGACACTTGTAATACACTTCTAGGGGCAAAATTGTAATTTTGACTAAAATCAATAAATGGGTTATTTTCTATCACATATGTGTATTTAGTGTCTGTGATACATCCTTTGAGTTAATGGTAATGATAATTCATATTTTCAAGAGTTGAAAATTTAAGACATGAATAATCATTGTTAACTCATAAAATGTTTCTGACCATAGGATCATCATGAGGATGGTGATTGATCCGAAAGGTTGGTGTACAATCGCTTCTCTTTAGTAGATGAGTCTTGAGTCTACGGTGTGGAGACACCGGAGCGAGAGTATAGGTACTCGTTAGAGAACGAGGGCACTGAGCGTGACCACCTCGAGTAGTCATTAGGGAGTCTACCTTCTCGTCAATGACTGACTCGATGCTGCAGTAGTGTGTCTGGTTCTTTGACCTGAGGTGCATCGGCAGTTCACCTTGAGGGTGTTATAGTTTGACTACACCATTACTCGGTCTCCTAGCCATATGGAACCCTCCTGAGGTGTATGTTGGCTATAGCATGTTCATTGTAGGAACTGGATTGCATCAAGATGGGAATCTATCTACCTCGGTGGTAGAGGAGTAGCCCTATGATGATCATGAGAATCAAGTCCAGAAATCCCATGGCCATGGCAGAGTGAAATAATAGAAAGAGTTTCTATTTAGATTTTCACATTGGACTCGAATCGAATGATTACATCATATGACAGAGACTAGGGTTTGACGAGTTCACCTTAACCCTAATCTGATCGGGGCTCAAGATAGAAGAACTGAATCACACAGGTAGCTGCACCAAGAGGTTCGCATTCAGCTCTGATGGGTTGCCACCATATACTGCTAGGTGTCACTGGTGGATTTTGGGAGCAATTAGAATGATTTAGATGATCGATCATTCTAGCTGTTCGAATCAGAAGAGTTCTGATCCATCGAAAGGAGTTTCGATGATGTCGATGATAGAGATCATGACATATCCCATTACCATACAGAACTGAACCTAACTGGGTCACACAAACAAGGGTTTGAATCTGGTGATCATCAATTGAACTGATCTAGTTCAATTGATCTGAATGAGATTCAATTAGGTTCAAGGAAATCGTGCTAGCACTCGATTGAACCTAACGTTCTTCTTTTGCTATCATAAATAAGTTGTCCTGTCTGAGCCAAAGGAGTTTGTGCTCAATCAGAGGCCTTCATATGGTCTGACTGGAGGTTGTCCAAGTCAGAATAAGGTTGTCTTATTTGTAAGACATTACCTGCCATTTTTGGTCACCTGCCATTTCTTGTTCTTTGACTTTGGTCAAAAGTCTACCTTTGACTGGTCAAACGTTGACCATTGACCCTTTGACTTTTGACCACATGTCATGCACCTATTGGAGAGCTGGTGGGGGCCTGTCCCCCTGCCAGAACCTGGCAAGGAGAAGGGCGCACGCCAAGGGTGGCGTGAGCCCAAGTTTGGAGGCGCCTAGGAGTCCTTGTTGGACAAGGACTCCATCTCCCTTTTGGATTCCAGTGAGAGTTCTTCTAAGAATCCAGTTTGACTGGTCTAAGGCACTCTCCAAGTAGGAATCCAGGGGTCTCTATTCCCACCAATCAGATTTAGATCTGATTTCACAAAGGGTTGTGATTGGTTGGGAGGAAGAGGAGTTGGATCACGCTTAGTCTATAAAAAGAGACCCTGCGCCCAACTCAAATTCAATAAGAAAGAATTGAATCTTGAGAATCCCCACGCCCCAAGGCTGCCTCTCCCCTCCTTTCTCCATGCCATAGTCTCTTCTCCCCTTGCTCTCCACGTCCAAAAGGAGTTTTGGACCTTGGTTGGTGCGATTCAGATCAAAGAAAGGCGATCAAAAGCAAGAAGGCTGCGCTGCTGCAAAGGACGACTGCTGATCTTCAAAAGGAGTTTTGAAGATCCTCCAGATCAGATCCAGATCTGATTTTTGGAGGCATGATAGAGAAGAAGAGGATCTCCAGATCCAACCCGAGTGGATACCGGTAGAGGCCAGGCGCTTGCGTGGCTAAGATCCAGAACCTTCCGCTGCAAACAGGATCATCAACAGGGTAATAGGATTACCCAAATCAGGTAAATTAAATTTGATTTAATTTATCTTTTCATTTAATTTTTATTAAAATAATAAGAATCAGATCTGAAACATATCAAGATCTGATTACAGATCTAAGAGAAAAATTTTTTGAAATATATCTCTTGATCTGATCAGATCTGAACGAACCTGGTCAGGGAAATCAGGATTTTCCTTCAACTGGTATCAGAGCCATGGTTCTAAAATTATTTAGATCTGATTTTAAATTTTATTTTAATTAAAAAATAAGTTGATTTCAGATGTCACATGAGATGTGATCAGATCTGAAATCAGAAAAAATTAAAATTAAATGATTTGGATCTAAGATTACATGAAGATATGCATGACTAGTTCTAGAATAGAATAGTTCTATAGAATAGTCTTTGCATGTTTTTGATTTAATCTGATTAAATCATATTTTAGATCTTTTATTTACTATTTTTTGATATTATAAGTGTTATAATAACATCTAAAAAATAGCAAATAAAAATTATTTAATTTTAAATATCATATGAGATATGATTGATGCATGTCTAGACTAGTTGTAGAATAGTTCTACATAATTGTCTAGATTAGAATTTATTTTGATTAGATCAATTTAAATCTAATTTTTTAGATTATTATGAGATAATTTAGATCTGAAAAATATGCATGATTTGATACATGAGATGTATGCAAAATATGCCATGATTAGATCTAATTTTGTATATGAGATATATGATATAGATCTGATAACTGTTTTGTAGTATTGAATGTTCCTGATTAAGGCGTTCCTCTTGGCCGTCCGGTCATAAGAACGAAGAAGGGTTTAAAGGCCCTCTCTTCCCATTCGATGGGGTGTTCTTATGATGTGTAGGGGTGCTGCGTGTTCGTCCTTAATCAGAAACCCAAAACTTACTTTCTGCAAAACCCTAGATCCTGAAACCCTAGGATTTATTGTGCATATTTTGTTTATGAACCCTACTTAATTAAGAATTAAGATTTATGGAATATTAATTAGGTCTAAAATTGAGAATTTCAGATCTAAGACATATTCATAATACTGGGTTCGGGCTTGGGTAGCTCAATTAGGTCTAAGCGGTTGATCAAACCGAATCAAGAGTTGGTTAGATGGGATCAACAATGCTTAAATTGACCAGCCTAATAGGATTAAGTCTGGGTCAAGATCGAGTCACGATCAAGCAAGACCTAATTAGGCTCAGAGGTTAGAGTCTGGATTGTAGGCTAACCCAATTGGTTCTGGCTCAACAATTTGGTGTCTAAGGTAAGTTTGGCATAGACGACCGACTGGTTTTTAATTGGAAGCTACTCGACCTGAATGCGTTCTTGTACGAGTTAATGGCATATTCCTTCCACCGGTCTCACTTACCTGGCCATATCTGTTGACACAGTTCTGATCTGAGGTGGTCAATAATCCGAGCTAACCCATGCCACTAGGTTAGTCATAATTGTTATGACTAAGCCAAGTCTAGTTTAATGAGACCTGAATCAATTCTCCCTAAGAAAAGATTAAGTCTGAGGTCTTCCACCATTGTAGATGTGCGGGCCCTTCCCGGGGTTGATTGTTCTCGGCTGGATACAGTGGCTCAGTTGCACCGGAAAAGATGCAACCATGTCTATTAGGCATTGGATGCTATGGGCTGGAGGATGAGTTGGGCTCAATATTTCGGATACGGTGAGAGACTCAATTAGGAACCCAGTCTATGCAAATGGTGGGTCTGACTTAACTAAGGAGTGGATCAATATTCCGGATACGGTGAGATTCATGAATTAGAGACCAAGTTTGGGTGCACCATGATTAGAGAATCATTGAACAAGAGTTGTTCACTCATTGGCTAACCCATCACCAATAACTGTTAGGTGAGGTGATGAGTCAGTTGGTGAGACCGCACCACCCACTAGAAATCATTAATCGTGGAGATTTTCGCATCTCTACAGAGGGAGTGTAGGGATCCGAGAAAATAGTGGGAGCTAATTTGTTTAAAAATAAAATCCCTAAATAAATTGGTCAAGTCAAAATTACAGTATCTAACTAGAATCTTTGACTCTCTACAGGAAAATGTCTGCGTCCAACCCATTGGCACGTATCCTGGACACACATAGACTGACTGGACCCAATTATAAAGATTGGCTCAGGAACTACAAAATTGTTTTGGGTTCTCGAGAAGTTAACCCATGTTTTGGACCAGGACCCTCCCACCTTACCAGCCCGTCCATCCACTGAACAGAGAGCGTCTCTGGAAAAATGGATAGACGAAGATAATAAGGCCAGATATTACATGTTGGGCTCGATGTCTGATGAGCTCCAGCGCCAACATGAAGGATATCGGGACTGCTCGCCAAATGTTGGCTCACCTGCAGGAGATGTTTGGTGAACAGAGTCGCGCAGCCAAATATCAAGTCACGAAATGACTTTTTAAGGCTAAGATGCGTGATGGGCAGTCAGTCCAAGATCACTGTCTGACAATGATCAAGGACATGGAAGAGCTTGAGAAGCTCGGTGTGAAGTTGGACTTGGACCTGCAGAATGATATTATTCTGCAATCCTTGACTGATGCATATGGGCAATTCATCATGAATTACCACATGCATAAACTTCAAAATTCCTTGGCCGAGTTGATGAATATGCTGGTTACCGCTGAGCTTTCTATGAAAGGTTCTAAAGGCTCAGTTCTTGCTATGGAACGGACTTCTTCCAAAAGAAAGTCTTATGGAAAGAAAAAGAAGTCTGTGAAAAAGCAAAAGGTGGAAGGATCAAAGAAGAAGAAGGCAGAACCGAAGAAAAAAGGCCGATGTCAAAGGAAAGTATTTCCATTGCAACAGCGACGGCCATTGGAAGCGGAACTGCCCTACTTACCTGGCCACCCTAAAGAACAAGAAGGAAGGTCCTTCTGGAGGTATGCTCGTTATTGAGTCTAACCTTACGGTTTCTTCTGCATCCAGTTGGGTGCTTGACTCTGGTTCTAGTGCTCATCTGTGCACTTCTATGCAGGGTCTTGAGGATAGCAGGAGGCTGAGGGATGGAGACATGATCCTACGCATCGGTAATGGAGCAAGAGTTGCTGCAGTAGCCGTGGGAAACATACCCTCTTCGATTACCATCTGGTTTAGACTTAGTTTTGAAAGACTGTTATTATTGTGCCTGCAGCTAGCAGGAATTTGATTTCTGTTTCATGCTTAGCACAAGAAGGTTATGTGATCACCTTCTTTAAGGACCATTGTAACATTCTTTATGAAAGAAATAAAATTGCAAATGGTTTCCTTATTAATGGTCTTTATCAGCTACATATTGATGTACCTGTTCTAACTATCGAGCAAAACGTGAATGCCAAACGACCTAGGGATAGTCCAAACGATAGATATCTATGGCACCTTGAGATTAGGTCATATAGCAGAAGATAGGATCAACAAATTGGAGAAAAATGGGCTATTGAGTCCATTGACTTCCGAGTCATATCCAACTTGTGAATCTTGTCTTCAAGGCAAAATGACTAAACTCCCTTTTGTTGGACATGGGGAGAAGGGCCACAGATCTCCTTGCCCTAGTACATACTGATGTGTGTGCGGCCCATTTGATGTGCCGGCTAGAGGCAATTTTGTCTACTTCATTACCTTTACCGATGATCTGTCTAGGTATGGGTATATGTGTATCTTATGAGACACAAGTCTGAAGCTTTTGAAAAGTTCAAAGAATTCAGACATGAAGTAGAAAAACAAACTGAAAAAACCCATTAAGGTTCTTCGATCAGATCGAGGAGGTGAATACCTTAGCCGGAAATTCCTAGACTATCTCAAGGATAAATGGCATAGTCTCTCAATGGACTCCACCAGGAACACCTCAACTCAACGGGGTTTCAGAACGGAGAAATCGGACTCTATTGGAGATATGGTTCGATCCATGATGAGCTTCACAGACCTCCCTGATTTTCTTTGGGGACACTCATTGTTAACTTCAATTTATCTACTGAATAGGGTTCCCTCTAAAACCGTTCCTACCACACCGTATGAGATATGGCACGGTAAGAAACCAAGTCTGAGTCATCTCAGAATTTGGGGTTGTCCGGCTCATGTCAAAAGACAACAAGCGGACAAGTTAGAGTTTAGGTCCTTTAGAGCTCGATTCATAGGATATCCTAAAGAGTCATTAGGATACTATTTCTACATTCCAGAAGACCACAATGTGATTGTGAGTCGACATGCCATCTTTCTTGAAAAATAGTTTATTCAAGATAGCGGCATTGGAAAATGCAGATCAAGCTTGATGAGAAAGTCTCACAAGTGGAACGAGCTAAGGACCAATTGGAACCAAATCAGGTTGAGCCAATAAGAACACTACCTCCTCCACCTCGTAGATCGAAAAGAGTTTTCCATCCCCCTGAAAGATACTTAGGTATTATTTCAGAGGATGTAGAGGAAATGTTCCTCATAGGTAATGGTGCTCATGGTGATGATCCCAAAACCTACAACGAGGCGATATCAGATATCGACTCCGAGAAATGGCTAGAGGCAATGCAGTCAGAAATTGACTCGATGCACTCAAACCAAGTCTGGACCTTGGTAGATCCACCAGAAGGTATAGTACCTATTGGATGTAAATGGATCTTCAAGAGAAAGATTGGTGCAGATGGGAATGTGGAGACATTCAAGGCTAGACTAGTGGCAAAAGGTTATAGTCAACGCGAAGGCATTGACTATCAGGATACCTTTTCCCCAGTGGCTATGCTAAAATCCATCCGCACATTGCTTGCTGTTGCAGCCTATTTCGATTATGAAATATGGCAAATGGACGTGAAAACGGCATTCCTAAATGGATATCTTGAGGAAGATATCTATATGGAACAGCCGCTAGGTTTCACATCCAGTGATACTGATCACAAGGTTTGCAAGCTGCAAAGGTCCATATATGGACTTAAGCAAGCATCTCGGAGCTGGAACACTCGTTTCAATGATGTGATCAAAAAGTTTGGTTTCATCAAAAATGAAGAGGAACCATGTGTTTTCAAAAGGGTC
Source organism: Cocos nucifera (assembly GCA_006176705.1). Lineage (NCBI taxonomy): Eukaryota > Viridiplantae > Streptophyta > Magnoliopsida > Arecales > Arecaceae > Cocos > Cocos nucifera. The sequence goes on along the minus strand of QRFJ01001314.1, from coordinate 459,270 downwards.
AGTGGGAGCGCTGTTGTCTTCCTCGTATTGTACGTGGATGACATCCTCCTTATTGGGAATGATATTCCCATGTTGACATCAGTCAAGATGTGGTTGTCCAAGGAATTCTCCATGAAAGACCTAGGTGAAGCATCCTTTATTCTAGGAATTAAGGTCTATAGGGATAGACCGAATAGGATGCTAGGACTTTCACAGAAGATGTACATAGAGGAAGTACTAAAGAGGTTTAGTATGGAAAACTCTAAGAGGGGATTAATACCCTTCAGACATGGTATTCATCTTTCCAAGAAGATGTGCCCCAGCACACCTGAGGAAATAGAACGCATGAGCAAGATCCCTTATGCTTCTGCAATAGGGAGCCTCATGTATGCCATGCTATGTACACGACCTGATATAGCCCATGCTGTGAGTGTCACAAGCAGATATCAGTCAAATCCAGGTGAAGAACACTGGACTTCTGTGAAATGTATCCTTAAGTACTTGAGAAGAACTAAGGATATGATGTTGGTCTTTGGTAATGGAGAACTCCAAGTCCAGGGATACACAGACTCGGACTTCATGTCCGATATAGATGATCGAAAGTCGACATCTGGAAGTCTGTTTGTGTGCAATGGTGGAGCTGTCAGCTGGAAGAGTTCCAAGCAAACTGTGATAGCAGATTCCACCATGGAAGCAGAATATATCGCTGCATCAGAGGCTGCAAAGGAAGCATTCTGGTACAAGAAGTTTGCTGCAGAAATTGGAGTAATGCCATCAGATGCCATTCCTCTATACTGCGACAACAATGGCGCCATAGCCCTTGCTAAGGAGCCGAGGTCTCACCAGAAGTCCAAGCACATTGAGCGGCGATACCACCTCATCCGCGATTACCTTGAGAAAGGTTTACGTCGAGGTCAAGAGAGTCGAACTCCACAGATAATGTGGCAGACCCACTTACAAAGCCGTTGGGCCAGCAGAAGATCGAAGCCCACCTTGAGAAGATGGGACTTAGACTTGTAGCCAATTGGCTTTAGGACAAGTGGGAGATTGTTAGATATATGTGCCCTAGAAGCCAGAATTGGCTGACACTTGTAATACACTTCTAGGGGCAAAATTATAATTTTGACTAAAATTAATAAATGGGTTATTTTCTATCACATATGTGTATTTAGTGTCTGTGATACATCCTTTGAGTTAATGGTAATGATAATTCATATTTTCAAGAGTTGAAAATTTAAGACATGAATAATCATTATTAACTCATAAAATGCTCCCGACCATAGGATCATCACGAGGATGGTGATTGATCCGGAAGGTTGGTGTACAATCGCTTCTCTTTAGTAGATGAGTCTTGAGTCTACGGTGTGGAGACACCGGAGCGAGAGTACAGGTACTCGTTAGAGAACGAGGGCACTGAGCGTGACCACCTCGAGTAGTCATTAGGGAGTCTACCTTCTCGTCAATGACTGACTCGATGCTGCAGTAGTGTGTCTGGTTCTTTGACCTGAGATGCATCGGCAGTTCACCTTGAGGGTGTTATAGTTTGACTACACCATTACTCGGTCTCCTAGCCATATGGAACCCTGAGGTGTATGTTGGCTATGACATGTTCATTGTAGGAACTGGATTGCATCAAGATGGAATCTATCTACCTCGGTGGTAGAGGAGTAGCCCTATGATGATCATGAGAATCAAGTCCAGAAGCCCATGGCCATGGCAGAGTGAAATAATAGAAAGAGTTTCTATTTAGATTTTCACATTGGACTCGAATCGAATGATTACATCATATGACAGAGACTAGGGTTTGACGAGTTCACCTTAACCCTAATCTGATCGGGGCTCAAGATAGAAGAACTGAATCACACAGGTAGCTGCACCAAGAGGTTCGCATTCAGCTCTGATGGGTTGCCACCATATACTGCTAGGTGTCACTGGTGGATTTTGGGAGCAATTAGAATGATTTAGATGATCGATCATTCTAGCTGTTCGAATCAGAAGAGTTCTGATCCATCGAAAGGAGTTTCGATGATGTCGATGATAGAGATCATGACATATCCCATTACCATACAGAACTGAACCTAACTGGGTCACACAAACAAGGGTTTGAATCTGGTGATCATCAATTGAACTGATCTAGTTCAATTGATCTGAATGAGATTCAATTAGGTTCAAGGAAATCGTGCTAGCACTCGATTGAACCTAACGTTCTTCTTTTGCTATCATAAATAAGTTGTCCTGTCTGAGCCAAAGGAGTTTGTGCTCAATCAGAGGCCTTCATATGGTCTGACTGGAGGTTGTCCAAGTCAGAATAGGTTGTCTTATTTGTAAGACATTACCTGCCATTTTTGGTCACCTGCCATTTCTTGTTCTTTGACTTTGGTCAAAAGTCTACCTTTGACTGGTCAAACGTTGACCATTGACCCTTTGACTTTTGACCACATGTCATGCACCTATTGGAGAGCTGGTGGGGGCCTTGTCCCCCTGCCAGAACCTGGCAAGGAGAAGGGCGCACGCCAAGGGTGGCGTGAGCCCAAGTAGGAGGCGCCTATGGAGTCCTTGTTGGACAAGGACTCCATCTCCCTTTAGGATTCCAATGAGAGTTCTTCTAAGAATCCAGTTTGACTGGTCTAAGGCACTCTCCAAGTAGGAATCCAAGGGGACTCTAATCCCACCAATCAGATTTAGATCTGATTTCACAAAGGGTTGTGATTGGTTGGGAGGAAGATGACTTGGATCACGCTTAGTCTATATAAGAGACCCAGCGCCCAAGTGAAAGTGAAAAAAATAATCAAGAAGCAATCTTCCCACGCCCCAAGGCTGCCTCTCTCCCCTTTCTCCACGCCATACTCTCTTCTCCCCTTGCTCTCCACGTCCAAAAGTGTTTTGGATTTGGATTGGTGCGATTTAGATCAAGAAAGGAGATCAAAAGCAAGAAGGCTGCGCTGCTGCGAAGAACGACTGCAGATCTTCAAAAGGAGTTTTGAAGATCCTCCAGATCAGATCCAGATCTGATTTTTGGAGGCGTGATAGAGAAGAAGAGGATCTCCAGATCCAGCCCGAGTGGATACCGGTAGAGGCCAGGCGCTTGCGTGGCTAGATCCAGAACCTTCCGCTGCAAACAGGATCATCAACAGGGTAATAGGATTACCCTATTCAGGTAAATTAAATTTGATTTAATTTATCCTTTTCATTTTAATTTTTATTAAATAAATAAGAATCAGATCTGAAGCATCCCTGATCTGATATCTGATTGGGATCTAAGAGAAAAATTTTTTTGAAATATATCTTTTGATCCGCTCAGATCTGAACGGACCTGGACTGGGAAATCGGGATTTCCCTTCAGTCAAAAACCTTGCTCGATACGTATTGGGAAACAAAGCCATGCTAGGACTCCCATGAGGAGATTCTCAGCTTATAATTTGAAGGTTGTTGGTGCTGTGGAGAAGAAAGAGAGCACAGAAGGCTCTGACATCCACTGAGAGGAGATCAGTAGAGCACTGAGAGTGTGCATCCCGTAGAGCAAACGTAGGCAGAGCTTCAAGGCAGAGCAAAGTGTCATGCAGAGCGAGGCAACGATCGTGCAAGTGGTCGTTAGGCATGATGTAGCAACCTTGACAATAAGCATCTAGGGGCATCGAGGATCCTGGTACTAACAGGCTTGTGAGAGGGTCTTCTTGGGAATTTTTAGAGAATTTTTATGAGGGTAGCTTCTAGTTGAGAGAGGATTATTTATAATGAGTTGAGAGTGGGTATTCTCCTTTTGTACTTGATTTTTTCTTTCATAATGAAGATTGCATGCCCCATGGAGGCGAGCCTTTGAATTGATCTATGTACCTAATTGTATTCTTATTTTATTTTTTCTTTCTTCTTACTGTCAACAAAAAGATACCAGATCTTGAGATGGTGATGTCCTAGCTGATCATCCACAAAAATTGGTATCAGAGCTGGATTGGTACCCGAACATATTGCAGCGGTGGTGATCAAGATTGAAAATGAAGAAGATAGGCGCAATCAAGGTGGAGATCAATCATGAAGGATTGATTTATGCTCTCTTATACAAGGAGGAGCCATCTACATGGAAGATGCCAATAGGAGCCCAGTGCGAGGTGGAGCTCTAGGTGGAGATGGATCGGGCATGAGATGAGAGATTCGAAAGGATGAGCAACATCGCTTGGAGGCTATCCTTAGTAGGTTTTGAGTCAGGTTGAGCACAGCATGTGATGAAGATGGGATTGAGTGGCTTGGCTTGACTCTCATGTTTACCCATCCATGAGTAGCAGGCGATTGTCTCAGGGCATAGGGGCGAGAAGATCAAAAAGCTCTCAAAATCTGATGAAGGTCGAATGTCAAGTTGAGATGAAGATTGCTAGGATTTGATACCTCAAATTCAATCTACAAGAAGCCCACAGCGAGATCTAGAATGATGAGTGGAGTCCAACAAGCCTAAGAACAGTCCAAATGGAGTCTGGATGGAGGAGAAAATGCATCTAGAAGCCAACAAAGCGAACAGGCTACGAGTAGAGCTTGTAGCACGTGGCCCATGGGGCCTGTAGTGCAGTGGCCTGATGCACAGGCCCACGAGGCTGGCCCAAGTGTGCACGGGCTCATGGGCTAGCCACGTACAGGCGCACGGGCCAGCCACATGCGGGCATGCAGGGTGCTGGGCCCAAGTGTGACCCGCATGCGAGCGAGAGAAGCACACAGCATGCACAAATGTCAGCTCGGGCCCAGGCAGCCATGTGAAGGAGGGGCCCGATCTTCTCATTGCTCTACATTTGGGTTCGGATGATAGCGCACACCCAGTGTGGGCGATAGCATGTGGACAATGCACAGGCACGAGATGCGATCAAAAACCTTGTTCGATGCGTATTGGTAAATAGAGCCTTGCTTGGACTCCCATGATGAGATTCTCATCTTATTTAAAGGTTATTGGTGCTGTGGAGAAGGAAGAGAGCACAGAAGGCTTTGGAAGCCACCGAGAGGAGCTCGATAGAGCACCGAGAGCATGCATTCCGCAGAGTAGATGTAGGTAGTGCTTCAAGGCAGAGTAAAGCATCAGGCAGAGCAAGGCAATGGTCATATAAGTGTTTGTTAGGCATGATGTAGCAACTTTCACAGGAAGCATCCATGAGCATCGAGAATTTGGGTACTGGCAGGCCTATGAGAGGGTCTCCTTAGGGATTTTTAGAGAGTTTTTGTGAGGATAGCTTCTAGTTGAGAGAGGATTATTTACAGTGAGTTGAGAGTGGGTATTCTCCTCTTGTACTTGATTTTCTCTTTCGTAGTGAAGTTTGCATGCCCCGTGGAGACGAATCTTTAGGCTGATCTACGTACCTGATTGTATTCTTATTTTATTTTCTTCTTTCTTTCTACTGTCAACAAAAAGATATCGGATCCTGAGATGGTGGTGTCCTAGCTAGACATCCACAACAATATGGAGTGGAGAAGGAGATCACGCTAAGCCAATGGGAGTAATCGTTGCATGAATATATGGTAGTCATGGCTCTTTAGCTCATAGAATCTGTAATCTTTGACATTGATGCATCGAGTTAAATTACTTACATAACCATCTGAGAATTTAAGACTTTTACACAATTTATAAATATCCTTCAACTGCTCTCTTGTTAAGGTATAAGATGCTTTCAACTTCAAAAACTTTTCAGGTGACACCTCAACCAGCTCTAATAGAGAATGCTTGCATATATTCTTGATATCTGCTCGAGCCTTGGGATTGTCCTTCATCTTATCCTTGATATCCATAATAGTGTAGAAAATATTATCGAATACATTCTTCACGATATGCATGATGTTAAGTTTATGACAGATCAAATTGATGGACTAGTACAACAATTTTCAGAAGATGCTTCGCTTCACCCAGTTATGAGTTCTATTGAACCCTTAAGGCTTTTACTTGTCAAATTCAATACCAAAAGGAACTTCATCCAATTAAGATACCCTCTGAAATACTTCCATACCACTGAGGTGCTGGAGTGCATGGTTCTTCTCTATCTTATTCCTCCTGAAACTGTCCCGCTGCTTTTGAAAAGAATAATACTCAAAAAAGAATTAACAATGACAATCAAACCAGCAGGGCTTATGACCATACTTAAGTTGAAATGATTTTGTATTCTCCATACAATAGGGATATGCTAGCTTTCCATGAGTGCTCCATCCTGACAACATCTCATAAGCAGAAAAATTGCTAATAGTCCACATCAACGTAGTCTTCATTATAAAATTTTGCTTCTTCGATGCATCAAAAGTACGAATGCTATGTTGGGGTATCAACACGCTTTGATATCACTTGTTAAAAATTTAATACTAGCAGACTACGATAGAAAAAAAGAAAAAAATAAAATAAAAAAATAATCAAGTATGTGGATCAGCCCAAAGGCTCACCTTCATGGGGCATGCAAAGTTTTACTATAAAAGAGAAAAATAAGTATAAAAGGAGAACACCCACTCTCAACTCATTGTATACAAATCTCTTTCAACTAGAAGCTATCCTCATAAAAGCTCTCTCTAAGTCCCAAGGAGACCCTTAGAAGCTATAAGATGCTCTGCCCTCACAGCCTTCATGCCGGATGCTATGCACCTGTTACTTCTCTCTCTCATAGGCTGCACGTACTCGGCACTCTACCAAGCTCCTCTTGGTGGTTTTCTGAGGCTTTCTACGTGCCTCTTATGCCATATGCACCACCTCTCTGCTCCACAGCATCTCAATCCTTTAAATAGGATGAGAATCCTCTTCTCAATAGTTCACAAGAGTCCTAACAAGGCTCTTTCTTCTAATATGAGTCAAACATGATCTTGATGGAGTCTTAAAATATTTTTCAACTTTTAGATCATGACTGCAGCCCTCCATAGCTGCTAGATCCTGTGGTCCATGTGCAATTCTCGTAGATCTTTTGGATTAATCATAATCCAAGTCTAAATAGAAAATCCCATCCTATTCATCTCCATCGAGCCGGCTCTGTTAGGGGTCAAGCCAGCTCAACTACATCTCAGTCCAAGCTGACTCGATTCCGTATTCAAGCCAGCTCGACTTCTTGATGATTTGATTCTCCTTTGCTGTGGGTTGAATTTGAGGTATCAAATTCTAATAATTTTTACCTCGACTCGACATTCGGTCTCCACATGACTTTGAGAGTTTGTGATCTATTTCTTTTTCATGCCTTGGGGCACGCCTGCTGATCATGGATGGACAAATATGGGAGTCGAGCTAGGATGCTTGATCCCACCTCCATCATGGGCTGTGATCCTCCTGACCTGAGATCTGCTCAGGATAGCCTCCTATGGTAATAGCAACTTCACTCTCCGATGTTGCCTCTCATCTTTTCAAATCTTCCATCTCGTGCCCGATCCACCTCCACCTGGAGCTCCACCTTGCACTTGGCCCTCTTTGGCTCCTAAAGCTCTACCTTGTACTGAGCTTTCTATCAGATAGTAATGTCCTCTCATCTTCTTCTTTTTCTCTAATATCATCCTATCGTCGTGCATGACCTTCAAAATTTTATCACCAGCTATCCATCTGTAGTCATTTGAATTCAGTTAGCTTAGTGAGATAAGATTTTGCTTGAAATTGGATATGTATTGGATTTCTCCCAATCTCCTCACTACACCATCATGTGTTCTCTAGCTGGCCATTCTGATGCCTTTGATCGCACAGCTCGATCCATTCGATAGATAAATAGTACCATCACTACTCTCTAGAAAGTCAAACTGCTCCTTCCTACAACAAACATGATATGTGCATGCAGAATCTAAAATTCACTGTTAGAAAGAATTAGATACCTCGTCAGATATCTTCAGGTCATCATCTTCTGACTTGCTACTGGTCGTCGCTGCAATAGCCTCATCTGATCCTTGAGTTATGGGCAATTCTTGACTTGATGCCCTAACTCATCACATCTATAGCATTTGATCTTACTTTGGTCCATCATCTTGGATCTGGATCATCCTTCTCATGATTCTCTATTGCTTCATCTACTGCCTCCTGCTCCTCCAAAAATTGTCAAAGCTGAGCTGTCATCATCTGAGCATGAAGCTGGGTTCTTCCTCCTAAGAATCTTGTTCTGAAGTATCGCTATAGTGACCTCATCTATCTTGATGGTGCTCTTTTTCACTAGAACAGTAGTTATCAAGAACTCATACGAAGGGGGAAGCGACGCTAGCAAAACCAATGCTCTAGTCTTCTCCTCAACTTTTTTGCCAATGCTGAGAAGGTCAGTGAGAATCTTCTGAAAGTTGGATAAATGCTCCCGCACGCTCTGGCCTTCATCCATCCATAGTTGGTAGAATTATCTTCAAAGGAATAGCATGTTGGTGAGCAACTTTATCATATACAACTCCTCAAGCTTCGACCATAGCATCGTCGAAAAAGTTTCATCAAGTATACGAATCATGACATCATCTGCTAGGTATAAGTGGATCATGCTCACCATCTGCATCTAGATCCGCTTCCAATCCTTTACCTTCGTGATAACTAGCATCTCATCGTTCAAGAGAGCATCGATCAACCCATGTTCTATGAGGACATCCTTTATCTTTGCTTGCCATAAGAAGAAATTACCCTTCCCATCAAACTTGTTGATCTTTATCTTAATTACACTTATCTTCTCCATATTCTTCAATCTCTATCCACCCCTACTGCAATCTGTGCTTCGGTACCACCTGGGCTCTGATACCAATTGTTGGGGATATCAACATGCTTTGATACTACTTATTAAGGATCTAGTACTAGCGGATACGACAGAAAGAAAGAAGAAAATAAAATAAAAAAATAATTAAGTATGTGGATCAGTCCAAAAGCTCACCTCCATGGGACATGCAAAGCTTCACTATGAAAGAAAAAAATAAGTATCAGAGGAGAACACCCACTCTCAACTCATTATACATAAATTTCTCTCAACTAGAAGCTACCCTCATAAAAGCTCTCTCTGAATTCTACGGAGATCCTCAAAAGCTACAAGATGCTCTGCCCTCACAGCCTTCATGTCGGATGCTATGCACCTATTATTTCTCTCTCTCATGGGCTGCATGTACTCGACACTCTGCTAAGCTTCTTTCGATGGTTGTCTGAGCCTCTCTACGTGCCTCTCATGCCACACACACCACCTCTTTGCTCCATAGCACCTTAGTTCTTTAAATATGATGAAAATCTTCTTCTCAGTAGTTCACAGGAGTCCTAGCAAGGCTCTTTCTCCTAATATGAGTCGAACATGATCTTAATGGAGTCTTGAAATATTTTCCAATCTTTAGATCATGACCATAGCCCTTCGTGGCCACTGGATCCTATGATCCATGTGCAACTGTCATAGATCCTTTGGATTAATCATAATTCGAGTTTAAATAGAAAACCTCATCCTATTCTATTTATCTCCATCGAGCTAGCTCTGTCAGGGGTCGAGCCAGCTCGACTGCATCTCATTCAAACTTCTACTTTCTATTTGCCTGACAGAGCCAGCTCGATCTCAGTTCGAGCTGACTCAACCCTGTATCCGAGCCAGCTCGACTGCTTGATGATTTGATTCTTCTTTGCTGTGGATCAAATTCGAGGCATCAAATCCTAACATGCCACTGGACCATAATAATTTCAGCTCATCAATAAGAGGTCTTAGATATACATCAATGCTTCTACCAAGATGTCGTGGTCCAGAAATGAATAATATAAGAAAGATGTTATGTTCTTTCATGCACATCCCAAGCAGCAGATTATATGGAGTAACAAAGGCTGGCCAATATGAATAAGGGGCTACTGCATGATCGAACAGTATAAAACTATTTGTAGATAGATCCAGCTGGATATTGCATGATTCCTGAGCAAATAAAGGATAGCAAGCATCAAATTGCTTCCATGCCTCATTGTCTGATGGATGACACATCATATCGGGGTGCTTGCATGATCCTTCTTTGTGCCATCTCATTTGCCTAGCAGTACTCTTGGATAGGTAGAGCCTTTGAAGTTTAGGAGTGAGAGAAAGGTATCGAAGAATCTTATATGGTGTGTCCTTCTGGTTCCTATCCTTTTGCCTCGACTTAGATCGGCTTGCACCAGATATGCTGCATAAGCTCTTCTGTTGGTCATCTTTATAGAAAAGCATGCAACCATTACACCATATATTTATTTTCTCATATCCTATATCCAACCCTTTCATCATTTTCTTCGAAGCATAGAAGCTTTTAGCAAGCTTCTTATCCTTCGATAGCATTTTCTTTATTATTGCTACCATCCTATCATAACAATTGACCGTCGTATTAAACTTGACCTTCAAGTTCAACAATTCTAGCACAATCGATAATACAGTATATGTTTCACATTCCGACCATAGTGGTTCATCAGTATCTTTCGATATATGGTAGAAATCATTGCTGACAGTTTCTAGATCATCCTCCATATCTCAGTTAAATTCAAGAGCAGCCACATCCATAACCATATCCACCATTCTATCTATGTCCATGTCCTGCTCGGTTCTAATCCTTACAACTTTCTTTCAGGTCTCTTCATGCAGGTACCAATGCTTATAGTTGGACATAAATCCATCCTTATAGAAATGGATAGTAATTGTATCCCTATTAAACATTTGCCTATTGCCACATCTGTTATAAGGACAACGAGCCTATCCTTGATGTAAGAGTGCCGCATTTTCAAAAATAAAATTGCAAAAGTACTCTACACCCTTCCTATATTTAGCAGAAATCTTTTCATCGACTACTCGACAGTCCATCCAACTACGATCCATAGCAGACTATCTAAGAATTCTGCATATACATAAATATAAGATAATTACTAAATACTATTTTATCATTCAAAATGGCTTACATCGTAAATTAATGCATCATATCATCAACTAATAGGTAAAGATAGATCCTATCCCATTCAAGAAATGCATTAATTCTATTGGTCCATTATAGTAATCAAATAATACACAATAGGGGCTGAAAGAAATTTCGGTAGCATTTTCTCTTAGTTCTCCCGTGTAGGGAGAACAAAAGAAAAATTATATTCAAAATTTTTTTTCGAACTCTCAGCATACCGTTTGATTACTGTAATGATCTATAGAATTATTTATATTTTTCAAACTATCCATAATGGATAATTAATTGATTAATATACATAATTTTTTATCCATACAAAAATAAATAAATGTAAAGATATATTAGAATATGTACATCAATCAACTGATAGATCTATCATTCCATGCAATGCAAATTTTATTCAAATTAATACATAATTAATGCTATCCGGTGCTTTCTATCAGTTTGAGTGCATAAGGCATGTGAGGGCTAAATGCCTTTGATGCCAGCTATGACCCGAGGCCTGGGCATGCAGGGCATGCCCCGGTCCCATGTTTGCAATATTATCGGGCACCTTCTCTTGGTACGAATACTATGCATGCTGAGATCCAAATCCCATACATCTAATTAATTAATTAATTAAATTTTAGTGATGGCATGAGTCATCGCTAATGCTGTCATTAATACTAGACAACACCCGTCAACGCTAATGCCATCGCTACTACTGCTACTTATAATGGTAGGGACGGGGCCACAGGCTAGGGGCAGCGAGGTAGGGGCCGTGCGGTCAGACCGACTGGGATGGGGCTATGGGGAGGCTGGTAGGATAGGGGCGGAAGGCTCCGAGGCCACAACCTAGGAGGCATTGGTGGGGTCAAGGTGGCCGCAAGAGAGATAGGGTCGGAGTGGCGGGCTCGGGGCCGCGGTGTAGGAGGTGCCAACAGGGTCAAGGCGGCTGCAAGAGAGATAGGATCGGGTGGCGGGCTCGGGGCCGCAGCATAGGAGGTGCTGGTGGGCTCGGGGTGGTCATAAGAGAGGTTGCGCCGGGGCAACTGGCTCGGTGTCGGGGCGCAGGAGGTGCCAATGGGGTCAGGAAAGTCATAGGAGAGGCAGGGCTGGGGCAATTGGTTGGGGCCGTGGCACAGGAGGCACCGATGGGGTCGAGGCGGCCACGGGTGAGGTAGGGTCGGGGCGGCCACGACCGGGGCTATGGGGTCGGGGTGGCCATGGGTGAGGGATGGTTGGGGCGGCTGCATAGGAGTGCTGGCGGGCTCGGGCAAAGAGGGGCCGAGGTGGTAGGCTTAGGGTCATGGTGTAGGAGGCATCGATGGGGTCGGGACATCGAGAAGGAGGACACACGGGGAGCAAGGAATACCTGAAAGGACGTGCAGGGAGTGAAGAATGTGTGGAGAATTTTTCTCACTCAAAATTTTTTTTCTCCGATAGGATCGAGGATGGTATGTGGGAGGACTGTTACCAACGACAAGATTATCATTGGTAATATAGTCAGAAAATCTATAATTTATGTGCCTGGTTATTAGCGAAAGCACTTTTCATGGCTAATGCAAAGAAGCCATCGCTAATAATATTATATTTTTTTAAAATATTAAATTTTAATATTAATTTTTTGAAAAATTTTAGCTATTATCGATGGCTGACTACCATCAATAATATGGTTGAAAAAATATGATTTCATATTGTTGACGGCAACTTTCGATGTTAATACCAAAACACCATTGCTAATAATATTAAATTTTTAAAATATTAAGTTTTGATATTAAAATAATATTTTTTAAAAAATTATTAGCGATGGATAGAACTCCATCACTAAAGCCATTACTGATAATTATAATTTTTTAAAATTATATTTTGATAGTAGTTTCTTTTCCTAGATCATTTTTTTTGTGGTTAAAAATTAATATTAGATTTTATTAAATTTTTAAGCTTAATTAATTTATGGATGGAGTCCTAATTGATTTAAAATAGATTTAATTTAATTAGACTTGATTTAATTTAAAATTAATTAGATTTTAATATTTCAAGTAGGACATAGATTCAAAGTCTAATTGAATTAGGTTTGATAGGATTTTGAATTGAATTCAAATCAAGCTCGAATTGAATTCGAATGAAACATAAATTGAAAACTATTTTCTTCTAATTGATTTAAATCAAATCAAATTTAATTAGGCTTGACTTAATTTAAGGATAATTTAATTTAAAATTTAATTAGAACTTAGATTTAAAGTCTAATTGAATTAGATTTGATAGGATTTTGAATTAGATTTGAATTAAATTTTAATTAGATTCGAATCAAATCTAAATTAAAAATTATTTTTTTAACTAATTTAAATCAAATTAAATTTAATTATGCTTAACTTAATTTGAATGTAATTAAATTTTATTATCCAAGTAGGATTTAGATTCAAAGTCTAATTGAATTAGGATTGATAGGTTTTCGAATTGGATTCAAATTGGATTTAAATTAAATTTAAATTGAATCTAAATTAAAAATTATTTTCTCCTAATTAATTTAAATTAGCTTTAATTTGATTAATCTTAACTTAATTTGAGGTTAATTCGAAGTCTAATTGAATTAGATTTGATCAGATTTTGAATTGGATTTGAATCAAATTCGAATTAGATTTGAATTAGATTCTTATTGATTTAAATTAGATTTAATTTAAGTGGACTTGACTTAATTTAAGGCTAATTAAATCTTATAATCCAAGAAGAACTTAGATTCAAAGTCTAATTGAATTAGGTCTGAGAGGATTTCGAATTGAATTTGATTCAAGCTCGAATTAGATTTGAATCAAATCCAAATTGAAAACCATTTTCTTCTAATTGATTTAAATCATATTAAATTTAATTAGACTTGACTTAATTTGAAAGTAATTAGTTTTACTATCCAAGTAGGACTTGGATTAAAAGTCTAATTGAATAAAGATTGACAAGATTTTGAATTAAATTTGAATTGAATTCAAATTGTACTTAAATTAAAAATCAAATTTTTTTAATTAATTTAAATTAAATTTAATTTAATTAATCTTAACTTAATTTGAGGCTAATTAAATTTTATAATATAAGTAAGACTTGAATTTAAAGCCTAATTAAATTAGGTTTGGTAGGATTTCAAATTGGATTTGAATAAGGCTATAGGTGTGGGCTGGATTATTAGCGATGGCACTATAGGTGTGGGCTGGATTATTAGCGATGACAAATGTGCCGTTGGTAATTCTTTTATCAAAAATATTTTTTAAATATTTTTTTAATTTATTATTTTTTAAAAAAATATTAGTGATGGCGTGTTTTTCATTGCTAATAGATAAAATTTACCGTCGCTAATATATATTTTATGTTTAAATATTATAAAAAATTTAAAAATTTTAAGTAATTTTAGCGGTGGCTTTCTTCATTGCTAATAATTAAGTAGCTATCGCTAATACTTGATTGGTAGCGACGACAAGATTTGTGTCGCTAATAATCCAAATTTGCCATCGCTAATAATTTTTTAATATTTAAATATTTTAAAAAAATTTATATATTTAGAGATGGCAGTTGTTGTCGCTAATAGTATTAGCGATGATATTTTTTTTGTCAGTATTATGATGGTAAAAAATTATTATTAGTGATGAAATTTTGTTTTATCGTTAATATCATCACTAATATTCAATTTTTTTGTAGTGCTTAGCCCACAAATCTTTCTTGCATCTGCATAACCTAGATCTTAATTTAAAATCAATTGGACATTGGCCCTAAGATACTCGAGCTTAATAGGATAAGAAAGTTCTAGAGTTGGACCGGAATCAGATTGGTTAATTGCTTAGTATCTAAGACAAGTGGTTTAAGAAGATGATTTTCAATTGATTCTATTGTCAGACCTGGCCAACTAGTTGGTGTCTAAGAAAAGTAATAAGCAGAAAATCTTTCACATCTTATCCTTATCTAGCCGAGTCAGTTAGTCAATCTTGAGCTTGGAGTGCTCGAAGACGATCTTGAAATAGTTAGAAGTTGTCTATATCTAGATTAATCCTAGAATATAAAGTCCATTCTTATTTAACTTGATTGTAATTAACACCAAATATATTAACTAATTCTTTGCATCTATCATTCTTAGATCTTGAATCCTCTAGGCTCTTATCTTTAGAATTCTCTCTCTTCATCTTTTTTCTCATTTTATATAATAAAATAAAATAAAATAAATAATAATCAGAAGAGAATTGCTCTGATCTAGAATCCTTAATTGCATATCTAAATAATAAGAACAATCCGAGATGGATCTCAAAAGTAGATTGGATGAGTTGTTCCATAGAATAGATCGTCAACAGTCATTAGACACTCTTCCTATCCATCTTTTCTTCCTGTACAACAAGTTTGTGCCATATGTTCGAGCTCCACTCACTTTGTGAGTGAATGCCCAGCCGCATACCAATTTCTTGAGTTTATGTATGAGTAAGTTCATCAAGATCAAACCCAAACGGCCTACAGATCAAAAAATAATCCATACTTTAATACCTATAATCTAGGCTGGGGGCTCAACCAAATTTTCATGGCAACTACAACGAGTGGCTACCCTAGTGACATAAGGATCTATATTCATGGATGCATTTTATGATGATATATCCTATCCACAATATCAACCTTCTCCAACTAATGAAGACACAACTTTTGAAGAGAGAATTCAGCAAACAATAGACAGGTTAGAACTTAGCAATTATAATAGCCAATAGATCCTTCACTCTTGTATGCAAATCTTAAAAGAACTAGAGAAGCCAGCACTCACATGCAGTCAGCAAGAGGAAAAAGAGTTGCCTAGTCAATCCGAGAGTGACTCTAAGGGACCATACCTTTCTAGAAATTTTAATATCCCAGAAACTTTTTCTAAACAATCAATTATGACTTTTAAAAATGAAATGGTCATAGAACAACCCTGCAAAATCAAAAAGATCATCTTAGACTATTTGGCTGAGGCGAAAACATATAGTGAAAAGCTAGAATGGTGGGATGAACCAATTCCATCATCCTACTTACCTATGGTCCCATTTTCAAGTATCCTAGAATCATTAATTTTTTTTAGCGAGAAGGAAGTACAAACTGATGAAATAATAAAATTAATAGAGATTTTCCAAGAACCATAAATGAATAACATACTAGAGGAATCTATATCCATAATTCTTTCTCAGGATTTGTTAAATCCCTAGCACATTTTGAAGTAGATGATTTTGATGAAGAAGGATATATTACCGAAGCAAATGATCAAGTAGATATGCCCTATCTCAAAACCACCCCATACTACAATAAAATCTATTTTTGTGACGTAAATATTTCATCACAAATAATCAATTTTCATCGCTAATAATTATTAGCGATGGAATTTATGTTGCTAATTTGTCATCGTAAAAATTAGGGTCACAAATAATAATTAACAATGAAATACAGATTTTCATCATCAATAAATTTTTTTACGATAAAAAACTTTCATCAAATTTTTTTTAATTTATTAAATTATCTATAATAAAATTATTTATGATGGATAAAAAATTGCATCATAAATTATTTTTTTCTCAACAAAAATGTTATGTCATAAATATAAATTATCTATGATGAAAAATTTTTTCATCATAAATAAAAAAGTATTTATGATGAAAATAATCCATCATAAATAATCAATTATTTAAGACGAAAGTAATATGTCGTAAATAATCGATTATTTATGATAAAAAAATAATCCATCATAAATAATTGATTATTTATGATGGATTATTTTTATCTTAAATAATTGATTATTTATAATGGATTATTTTTATTGCAAATAATTTCATCATAAATTAATTTTTAAAAAAATTATAAAAAATATATTTTATATTATATTTTTAACATTTATTTTTATAATTTATAAAAATAGAAATAAAAAATTTATAAATAAATTTTATCATCTCATCCATAAATAATTTTTTTTATTTTATTATATAAAAATATAATTATAAAAAATATTTTTTTATAAATATAAAATATTCAAAATAAAAATAAGAATATACAAAAATAAGCCACTGGCCATCAAGCATCGATAATATCTAAAGAAAGAAAATGAGTCGAAGAAGGAGAGCACTCAAAGAAGCTCGAACCAGCCTGCTTCTGCCTTATCATCTATATCATCTACTCCATCTATGCCATTCGCTCCATCATCAATGTTGGAACAGCTGGTATTAATCGATGCGTGCAGTCAACTCAGTAGTTCATTATCGATTCTCAATAGTCTATCGCGTATCTCTGTCCGTCAGCCATCGATCCTTAATAGTTTGTCTCATATCTCTGCCAGCTGGCCATCACAGGCAGCATGGATGCCAGCCCTAGATGGACATGAAGATGTAGGAGTTCTGATCCCATATCCTAGTCTCCTAACATAACAGGATCTTAT
The DNA here is from genome assembly GCA_006176705.1 of Cocos nucifera. NCBI lineage: Eukaryota > Viridiplantae > Streptophyta > Magnoliopsida > Arecales > Arecaceae > Cocos > Cocos nucifera. The sequence continues at coordinate 442,076 of QRFJ01001314.1, read as the reverse complement.
ACCAAGCATCTAATCATAGATCTCATCATCTATGGATGCAGTCGAGCCCTTTGGAATAGACTGGGATCTAATGTCTGTCATACGATCCTAAAAATTAAAATTATAACTATTCTAAATTTATACTAAAAATCAAAATACTAATAATAAAATAGTTGAAAAAACTTACGTAAAGCTCCTGGCTCTCGACCGTCCAGTTCCTTGACCATCGTTGATGGGTCTGTTGGTAGATCTCGATCCTATCATGAACATTTTCATCATAAATAATTTATTATTTATGATAAAATATTTTTCATCATAAATAATCTATCATAAATAAATTATTTAAAAAATAAAAATAAATAAATTTTTTATGATAAAAATTTTTCATCATAAATAATTAATTATTTATGATGTAAATTTATTTTCATCATAAATAATTAATTATTTATGATGAAAATTTTCCATCATAAATAAATTGACCAAAATTTTAAATTAAAAATATGGACTATTTTAAAAATAAAAAAGGATAAAGATGCGCGTGCATGGTCTATGCGATGGGATTGAGGGGTGCGAGCGCGTCTATAATTAACTAGCTTGTAAGTAAATTAATATATATTTTGTTAATTTTTTAAAAATTAGTATTCTTTTAAAAAAAATTTTATTTTTCTTTAATATTACATAATTTTAAAATTTAAAGTCCATCTTCATCGTTCATTATTTAAGTAATTATTGTACGAGTATCATCACAAAAGATCACCTCGATCTAATAGCTCTAGCTATATAGATCGATAAAATTTGATTTCAATGGTTACGAATGATCACATGATGATCTGATAGATAGAAATCTCCAATAAATCTAAAAACTTACAACGATGATCTCTGTGATATTTTTAGTATAATATTAAAATTTTATTTCAATCAGATATTATTATCATGGTTAATTTAGTATGGAATGATTTTGATTGTTAAATAAAAAAGAGTGATCAATAGGCCAAATGGTGTTCGATTAAGATAATTTTTTAGATAAATAATTTTTGCTACTATTTTGATCATTTATACAGTGATGATCATAAAATTCAAACCGCACATATATTAACGATCCAAAATTATATATCTCTTGATACTTATTCTTAAGGTTCTTAAGTAATTATACTTGTATTTTTGTAAGATCTGCTTAATGATTCATATATATACTATTTGAATTTTATGATCACCATCATATAAATGATGAAAGTAGTAGAAAAAATTATTTATCTAAAAAATCACCTTAATCAGATGTTGTTTGGTTATTTGGTCACTCTTTTTTATTTAACGATCGAAATAATTTTATACTAAATTAACCATAATAATGATGTCTGATTGAAATAAAATTTTGATAATATACTATAAATATCACAAAGATTATTATTGTAAATTTTTAGATCTATTGAAGATTTCTATCCATCAGATCATCATGCAGTCATTCATGACCGTTGAAATCAAATTTATTGATCTATATAGCTAAAGCTATCAGATCGAGGTGATCTTTTGTGATGATACTCCACCATAATTACTTAAATAAGAAATGGTGAAGACAGACTTTAAATTTTAAAATTATATAATATTCAAAAAAAATAATTTTTTTAAAAGAATACTAATTTTTAAAAAATTAAAAAAATATTAATTTGCTTATGGGTTAGCTAACAGTGGATGCGCTCGTATCCCTCAACCCCGTCGCATTAGCCATGCACAGACATCTTTTCCCTTTTTTATTTTTAAAATAGTCCATATTTTCTAATTTAAAATTTTGGTCAGCTTATTTACGATAGAAATAAATTTGCATCGTAAATAATCTATCATGAATAAATAATTTTAAAAATAAAAAAATATAGAATTATTAGTGATAAAAAATTTTCATCACAAATAATGTGTTATTTATGATGAAAATCATATTTTCATCATAAATAACTATTATTTACGATGGAAAGTTTTTATCGCAAATAATCCATATTTTTTTTTAAAATAATTTATACATGGAAGATTATTAGCAACAAAATTTTTTTTCATCATAAATAATTAATTATTTATGATGAAAATATTTTGTTGCTGATAATCTGATATTTTTAATTTTTTAAATTATTTATTCATAATAGATTATTTATGATGAAATTTTTTTCATCATAGATAATCAATTATTTATGATAAAAATATTATTTTCATCATAAATAATAGATTATTTATGAAGAAAATTTCTATCATAAATAATCAATCTTCTTTAAATTTTTAAATGATTTATTTATGATTGATTATTTATGATAAAATATTTCTATGACATATAATCAATTATTTACAATGAAAATCATATTTTCATTATAAATAATATATTATTTATAATAAAAAAAAATTATCATAAATAATCTATCATGAATAAATAATTTTAAAAATTAAAAATATAAGATTATTAGTGATGAAAATTTTTCATCATAAATAATGTGTTATTTATGATAAAAATCATATTTTCATCATAATTAACTATTATTTATGATGGCAAGTATCCATCGTAAATAATCCACCTTTTTATCTTTTTTGAATGTTTTATACATGACAGATTATTAGCAATAAATTTTTTTTATCATAAATAATTAATTATTTATGATAAAAATAATATTTTCATCGCTAATAATCCAATATTTTTAATTATTTAAATTATTTATTCATGATAGATTATTCATTATGAAAATTTTTTTTTCATCATAAATAATCAATTATTTATGATAAAAATATTATTTTCATCATAAATAATAGTTTTCATCATAAATAATTGATCTTTTTTAATTTTTTAAATGATTTATTTATGGCTGATTATTTATGATGAAATATTTTTATCATAAATAATCAATTATTTATGATGAAAATCATATTTTCATCATAAATAATCAATTATTTGTGATGAAAAATTTTTTTCATCGTAAATAAAAATTATTAGTGAAAAAAATTTTTATCGCTAATACCTATATTTACAATGAAATTTTTTTTTATCGTAAATAAATCCATCGCAAAAGATTAGCTTTGTTGCAATGCCACTTTAGATCGAAAAATTTGAGCTACCATATAGCCCACTAATAGCTCTCTTATTAAAACCACTAACTGTTCTAGAATTAAAATTACTTTCTAATGCACCCACTGACACCCTATCAGTGATACCTAACCAAAAAGCCCAACTTGTAGGTGTTCTAAAAGTACATAAAGAAAATGTTGGATGAGATATTGCTAAAATAAGGGATGATGATTTTAAGACTGATTTTTTTGGTATTCAGTACTATTTTTGAGAATAGCCTTCAATCTATCAATAATATTAAAATGATGTATGGAGATAGATTTAAAATTAATTTGAAAAAGGTATCATGCTTTCGATCAAGAAGAGCTAATGCTAAGATATATCATACCTGAGAAAGGAATTGGGATAGATTAGGCTATAGTTAAAGTAATTTTTAAACCACCATCCCCAATTTTGGCCTAACAAATACAATTCCTTCCTGGTCATTATAAAAACTATGATAATTTTAGATTTTGGTATAGTATACTTGCTCAAAACACTCTATTGGTCTGGGCTAAGTTTAATTATTGTAAAGCATTCCATGGATATTTTACCACCATGATGATAAGACCTCCTAATTGGTCCTATCTTTTTGAAACTCTAAGGGATGCACCCAGGTTGGTTATAGGTGAGACTCCTTCATAGAGTCTGGTTGAAGATGTTAAACTTAGCGTTTACTGAGGATAACCTAGCTTTTGTATTTATTTTTTTTTTAATTTTTAGCTTACCTTTTTCTTAAGTTCAGGACTAAGTTGGAGGGAGAACTACAGATCCATATTGGACGAAGAACAAATAAAGCTCAGACCGAGCCCAAAAACATATTAAGCCAAGTGAACTTTTTTCTTTCTTTTTATCTATCATACTCTATTTCTCTTCTCCATTAAGGATAATGAAAAATAAGTTGAGGAGGAGGATAAAATAAAATAATTAAATTCTTAAATATTATAATAATTTATCTTATGTACCTGATTTTATTTCAATTTGAAGTTAATCAGGCATTTTAGTCAATGATTGATTAATAGTCTAGAAAATTTTTAAAATACTAAGGATCCAATAATTAAGAAAATCTAATAAATGGTCAGGTTTAGAATAAAACAAAATTTTGAGTGATTCTTAAACCTTCTTATCTATATCAATAAAGAATCTACTTTGTATGGGTATGAGTGAAAAATATCAAAAAAAAAAAGAGTAAGTTCTAAACATTGGTCTTCCATCCAGTAATTGGATTTCATTGCCTACGTAACTAATGATATTTATATCAAAAAGTGGATAATGTAAAGAAGCTTGTTATACAACTAGTTTTAACTTATAGCCTATTTGACTCAAGTCAGTAAGCCTGGGAATTGTTCTACACTTAGTGCTCTTAAGCCAACCGATTTGAAAGTTATTGATCCAAAGCTCACTATAAGGATTAGATAGAAAGCTTAAGAGGTTAAAACATTGCACTAGCTATAATATTTTTTTAAAAAAATTCATACTCTAGCCCATACTAAAGATAGAGGATTTAAATAATAAAAATGAAAAGTTGATCAAGAAAAAGCTTTAAAATTTTATGTTCTTTACTTAACCATTATTTAGAATAAAATTAATAATCCAATGATGTATCTCTTAAAACTTTAACCAGGTATCAATCGACTTTAGGATGATCTGATAAAACTTTCATATCTAATTAATGAGTCGGTACATAGTTCTAATTTTCTTTTTTTACTTTAGGACCAGTAAAACTTAAATTGGAGGGTATGATAACTATCATAAATATATTAACAAAAAATATTAAAATATATATTAATTAATATTTATTTTAAAAATTAATATTTTTATTTATATTTATAGAAAAGATCCTCATCAATATAAAGACCTCGATTTATAGGTTAAAAGAAATCAAATTTGATGCAAATCAGAGCTAAAATGGAGAAGAAACAAAGGTCGGAAGAAATGAAAATGAAAAAAAAAAGGCCGGCCCAATGCCTACAGCCCAACGCCTAGTGCGGCCTGTGCAAACAGGAAACAGCCCGGCCTAGCTCGGCTGACAACACCCAGACGTCAAAAAGCCATGCGGTCCATGGTGGATCGAAGGCTGATGTGGCAGGCGTGGACCCTTAAAGGGTCCACAAAAATAACCACACGGCATATAGGGGTGTTTTGGTCATTTTTAATGGCACGGCAAGTGGCGATTAGGCGGGATCTTTAGTGCAGTCGGTCCATAGTGGTCTACAGGAGATTATGGCAGCATCCGACAATGTGGAGCGATTCCCAGGCATGATTTAATGATTCAAAAAGATGCTGGGTTTGATTTAAATTCTCCCAAGCCCTAGTGCACAATCGTGCAGCTGGAATCACTATCGAACGAGATCTAATGGCTCGAACAACTCTCAATTGAATTCAAACTTCTTTAGGCTCCCCAGATGCAATCCAATGGTATAGAATGCCTTGATCAAGTGATTTGACGGCCAGTGCTCCTTGATTTGGTGATTCGACAGTCCAGGCTCTTATCAAGCGATGAAACAGCATGGATTTTGAAGGTTTTTAAGCCATTTGATCTCAGATCAAGGGCCAGAATTTTTATAGTAGATGGAATCTATTTTAAACTCTAATTTGACTTCGTGAAGGACTCTAAACTCCTATTTTCCTCTATAAAAGCCTTCTCTATGCCGAAAAGTCATAGAATCCCTCCCTTGGGGGATTAGTCCCCCCTCTAAGCCCTCTCTTAGGTCCTCCAAGCCTTCTTTCTCTCCTCTCTCCTCTTTTCTTTCTTCTTATTTCTTCTTTCTTTTTCTTTCATCCTTCATCTGAGGAGTTTGAAGATGCTGGAAGTGAGCAAATCCTTAATCATGCAGGGTTAAAGGTCTCATATTTTGAGAAGAAAAGTCTTCAGTATGAGAGTTTGTAATTTGAATCTTATTTTATCCTTTTATTAAGCAATAAAATTTATTTATTTATCATTTACATGCTTCTCTTATTATGCTTTAATATTTTTTTTTTGCAATTTATAACTTAGGAGATAGATCGTGATCATGGAAAGATATGGTCGGTGCTCAAATTAGAATGAATTATAAGATTTATTAGATTTATGTTTATGTTCTTTGATTGCACCATTTAAATAATCTATATCTATGAGATAGGTCATGATGGTGTTAGATATAGTTCATACTCGATAGAATGGCAATATTAAGAATTTAGTTAAGAAAATAGACATCTCATAAGATTGCATGTTGATAATAAAAAAATTATATGAATCAGTTATAAACTTGAATACTAAAAGATGGAACTGAAAATCTGAGATAAATTTCTCTTCTTATCTTCAACTGATTCTTGAACCCCTAATTAATTAGTATTTTTTTCTTATTTTAATTTGCTAGATCTAAAATAATTTTTTTATCTATTTACTTAAAAATTAATTTAAAATTCTATTTTAAATTAAAATTAGAGTAACTCAGCCTACAATCTTTGAGGAAATTGACATCCGATTTATTGCTATTCTAATCAATAGTAGGATTAGGTTTAATATTATCTTTGGTGCTATAACGACAAGCATCAATTTTCTAAAATTTTTATTTTAATAAATAGAGCAATATATGATTAACTTAAGGAAAGGGCTGGTCCATGAGAATATAGGGGCGTTAAGAGGGAGAGGAAGGGGGGGTCGTTCTCACGCCGGGGATTGAGAGGGAAGTTGGGGGGGTGCATGGGGATGGATGGAGGGGTTAGGGGGTTGCACAAGGAGGGGTGGCGAGGAGGGAGGGGCATCACGGAACAAGAGGGAGAGGGAGAGGGAGGAGGGGTTCTTGTGCCAGGGATCGAGAGAAAGGTCGGGGGGTGCGCGGGAAGGGGCGGCAGGGATCGAGAATCAATGAGGGAGAGAGGGATGACTTTAGGAGAGAAGGGAGAGAGGGTTTTGGTTTTTTTTTCTAAGTAATGAAGAGAGGGGAGGGAGGGATTTAGTTGGGTGTGCAAGGAGATTGTGACTAAGTCGCTCTATGATAGAGTGGCTCTATGAGTCGCTCTTTCATAGGATAGGTTTCTGTGTCCCCGCCTCAACCATGTCCCTCAAGAAGCTCTCTGAAAAAATTAGTGTCTCAGAAAGTTATCCTTTCAAAGGACGACTTGCTTGTGGTCATTACCAAATTAGCCAGTGACTGGGTGCTGAGTCGACAAATAAAGTGAAAGGACGACTTTATTTGGATGATATTTTCATAAATATTTTTAAAAAATAATATTTTTATATTTTTTAAATTTAATGTTATTTTGATAAATTTATCCTTTCCAAATAACTTCAAGTTAGACAGCAACAAAAGAAAAAATCATTTAATACTCTTGTATGCCTTTTAGTTGCATAGTGAATCATCTTTTTTGAATTTGTTTGCTAATTAGGAGCTGAAGGCCAGGATAGTGATTTTTGTAGTTGAAATTTACAGTAATTACTTTTTTTTGATGGAAATAGGAGGTAATATGATGTGACCCCTAATTATTATTTATACGAGTCAGTAAAAAAAATAAATCATAGAAAATGGGCTCTTACAGAATAATAAAAGTATTTGGTTTACAATCAAAATCGAAATCGGAATGAAAATCGAAATTGGAATGGCCAAATCTTCTAAAGTATTTGGTTTGTGATAGTCGGAATAAAAATTCGAAGCTTTGGGGAAGAGTAGGAATTGAGTTTTAGGTAGATTGGGTTATTTTCATTTTACCTTGAAATTTATCACATCCCGAACTCAGCATTGCGAGTCCGATACGTGATGGCTACATGCTTCTTAGGGCATGATCCTAAGGAATATGCAAGGCCTATAAAACTCGTTATAATCTCAATATCCCATGAACATTATTGATCTCAATTTGTAACAAATATCTTGCATTAATAAATATCAAACCTTATATAATTTTCAAACTTGGTCATCCAACTGTTATTGATGATGCTCTATCTAATCAATTCTTTCAAATCGTGATCCCAACATTAGCCAAGTACAAGCATCCTATAACTCCGAAAAAAAAATGAGAAATTGGGGGATGTGAGCTTTATAGCTCAATAAAAATCTCCGCATATCACACTAATATGATAATATAACTCTGAAAATAGCAATAAGCATAAGCATGAAATCTCATATCAAATATCCAGAATAACTCAAATATCCATATAATCATATATCAAATATTTATCTTATCAAAAGAGATATGTCACCATATATCAATAAATGAAATATTTTATTTAGCATTAGTTTCATGCATTGTCATCTGTTTCTCTTATCATATAATCAGTTATCTTAACCTTTTTATTTCCGGCTTTGAAATTTCTTAACCTTTTTTTTCTTTCTAGCTTTGAAATTTCTTAACTTTCTTTCTTTTCGGCTTTGGACTACCAAGATCATGTCTCTATCTCTATCTGATCAAAATCCTACGCATAAGCTCGTCGAGGCTGTCTTAGGTATAAGCTCCTTACGGACTATCCCAGATATGAGCTCCTAGTTGGCTATCCCACGTATTAGCTCATGAAGGCTATTCCAAATATAAGCTCTTGGCGAACTATGCCATACATGAGCTCTTGGCTGGCTATCCCTTGTATAAGCCCATGAGGGTTGTCCCAAGTATAAGCTTCTAGTGGGCTGTCCCATAGTGAGGCTAGTCCAAACCATATTTTTTTCATCCAATTATTATATATTGATTTCATCATCTTAATTCTAATTTATAATATGATCAGGATAAGTATATATATCATATTCATATGACCATACCATCAATCATTGATACACATAATGGCTCATGCTGAAAAATCATACCATAAATAATTATGTCTTAAACATAACAAATCTATCAATACGAATCCAATGATACAAAATCAACGATACAAATCCAATGGTAAAAATAGTATAGATAAGGATGATCATGTATAAGGGTTCTTACCTCTATTGACGACAAACTGAACTCACTAGGTTATAATTTAAACATTAAAAAAAAAAAATCTTGCTTGATGTTTTTTCATCCGATAGATTATTTTCCTATAGAACAAAATTAATTTTATAAAATAAGATCCAATAAATCGAATTTAGTCATTAGGGTCCACCACCCCCATCCCTAAAATTTTTCTTTCTTAAATTTCCCTAATCCATCTAAGAGAAGGAATAAATAATTGGTTAACTAATTAATTAATTATTTAATTGATTGATTCATTATTAAGTAGAGAGGAGAGGGAAACCCTCTCCTCTCTTCTTCTCTTCTTTCCCAAAATAGGGGTTCTTTTCTCTTTCCTTCTTCCCAACCACCACGACGGTGGGAAACCAGGCTGGCTACCAAAGTAGCTCCTGACGGTGGTGAGACTATGCACCCATTGATGGCCATGGCTGATGGGGGCCGGTGGTGGAAACAAAGAAACACTACTGGTGGTGGTGGTTGGGAGGGGGGGTTCGATGGAAACAAAGAAAAAATAGGGATAGTAAATCCGGTAATTTGTTGGTTCTAGACAATAGGGAAAATTCAAAAAGTAAGAGCGTTCAATGGTTAAGACCTCTTATTTAAGTCCGGCAAGGCTTCATGATGAGATTTCGATGATCTCTTCCCAACCATAACCCAAAGGAAGAACCTAAGAAATTATGAATGGTTGACGGCAATTTCTCGAGCAACCAAGGTAGATATCTAAGGGAGGGGAAGGGGACTTCTAATAGATTAGCTTTCTAAGCTAATCTAGACTCCCACGACCTTGATTTCATCGAAAGCAAGAGAGAAGAAGACTTTTAATCAGAGTCTTCTTCCTCCTCTCCTTCCACGTGCCAAGCACATGATTTGGGTGGAATTTGGGCTTATTTAATTTCAGGCTGGGTCCAAGAGTCCAAAATATTATCCGTTATTGCATCGAAATCATAATCGAAATAAGATTCTTTCCAACCAAATGGTTGGAATGGGAGTCACCTATTCCTATTTTGGTTCTAGACCCCAACCCTCCCTAAATAAATGTTCCCTAAATAGAATCAAGGCATTTTCAAACATTAATTTCAAAAGAAAATTATCTTTTTATTTCAGCAACCATGCACATCAGATATTGTTTGTCCATGCCAAGGATTGTTGTGATCTCTTCCACATGCTTTGATGGTCAGGCGAATCCTTTAAAGAGCACAAATGACCCCAATTATTAAAATTCCGTAGAATCCTCTGTAATATAAAAAATAAGAGTGGGTTTTAATCACATCATTTAATTTGCATATATAAGCTTCAATTTAATTTTTTAATATCATAATAATTTTTTTATTTAATTAAATAATATTTTATAAATTTTTTTTTTATCCACATGGTATTCATAGATGATTTTATATGGATAGCTTATATTGCTATCCCACTTTCTCTCAATTTCTGCTTTCATAGTATATAATAGATAAGGATCCTTTCTTATTGAGGAAGAGTCATGCATTTCTTTCTCCCCAAATTTCCCAACACATGGCTGCTGCTAATTGGTCCCCAATGTTGTTGAACATTACCTTTCTGTTATTTCACCTCCAAGCAGTCCAAAGATCGTAAAAAACTATAAGTCTCCTCCTTTAGATTGAGCTGAAGTTTAAGTGCGGTCCAAAGGCGCTTCACAATAGAGCACCTAAAAAATAGGTGACTCACTAATTCGGCTTTGGCTCCACATAGAGTACAGCCAGTGCTTACATTCCTTCTCTTCTTGCTTATTTTTTGAAGCTAGCGAAAGGAAAACCTTCACCCTTTCCAGCATAGGAGCCTTCCAAATACTTCTTGTGTATGGACATCTCAAACCATTGAAGTTTAGAAATCTATAAAACAAATCCACAGTGAACTAACCGTTTTGTATTAATTTCTGCACCGGCACATTGGCAATACGAGATGGTGTAAAAGAGGCAAGAAGGGCTTGCAATGCCTAAGGCTGAAACATTTTAGATCTAGTCAAAGGGCCTCTTAGATTAATGGCCCAATTTAGATTCGTCTGGTTCCAGTAGAAAGAAACAGATTTATTTGGCTTCAAGGCTCGGGCTTTAAGGTCTTCTAAGTGCAAGCACGAGGGGTTCCATCCACCCAAGCATCCTCCCAAAAATGAACAGAATCACCATTCCCAATTTGGAATGCGAGGCACGTTCAAAATGCAGCATTATGCAAACTAATATCCTTCCAAATAGGCGACAGGTCCATAGCACTCTTTCTCACTCTTATACTCATCTTTCTCCTTGAATAATAGGCACAAGCAATTTATTGTCACCATGGGTTAGAGGAGCCATTCAAAAGTTTCCATGTCGGCCAATAGAGATTGATTCATCTAAGCCAAATTCTTCACCCCTAGATCCTTGGATTTGCAAATTGTATCCTAATTCACAAGGTAATGAAATCCGCTCACACTGTCCATATCCTTCCGTAAGAATGCTCTTCTCAACTTATCCATCTTAGTAATGACCCATTTTGGAAATTTATAAATCAACATATGGTAAGAAGGCGAAGCAATCAAATACCATTCAACAAAGTTGATCTGCTGCCTCATACGAGTAATCTTTCCTTCCAACTTGTTCATCTTCTCTAACAAAGATAGCCAACAATATCTAGGCAATTTCTTATGATGCAGAGGTAAACCTAAGTATGTGAAGGGTAGAAAGGCTTGCTTACAGTTCATCTAAGATGCAAACCGAGCTACTTCCTCCTTATCCATATTCATGCAAAGAGTAGAGCTCTTATGGAAATTGATGCTTTACCCTGATGCACATTCAAAGGCTAACAAAATAGCCTTGGCTGCTAGAACACAATCTTCTTTCTCTTAAATTTGCAGTAATAATTTCCTCAGAAAAAGAAATTTACAGTAATAATGCGAGTTGCCTTTATGTTGCATGTAACCATTGGAAGATTGCATTGTCGTGCTAGTGATCAAGATTAGTTGTCTCATCCTATATACTAGCTTTAGGACAACTAGTAATAATATGGGATTACTTTAAGATCATATTTTTAAAGTTAGCAAAAATACCAGCTTATTGTTGCATAGAAATTGCCAGAAGACGAAATGTAATGATAGCTCCTCTGTTTGTTTGCTACTAACCTATTATACTATTTTGGCTTTTTAGTTTCCTATTTTTTTCCTTTTCCCCTTCTAGTTCAAAAATGAAAGCTAAATTTCTTTTCTCTGTTCTCTTTAATACGTTTACTCTGTGCCCGGGCATAAAATCTGCCTAGAATAGATGTTCTACTGAAGAAAAACTAAACTGAAACCATATTTGTTGAGTCTGGAGAAGATGGGAACGTTGATTTTGCATTTGGTTGATGCAGCAACAACTAAACTCCACACAGATTTAAAGGTGCAGAAGTTTGATAGGAGTGTTTTTTACTTCCTCCGTGAAGGTTTTAAAGGAAAAGGAAGATGAGATTCGACTGATTGAGTAGGTAGAGTAGTTCATGTTCTCACTTGTAATAGAAATCTTGAGTCACTGTTACACATGATCCATGGGTTTCGCTACCTGTTATTTTTCATTTTTATGGTTATATCCATGCATACATTTCTATCTTCAAGGAGATTTGTTATAGCCACGAGCTCAGAATACACAAAAAGATTCAACACTTGTGTTTAGTTGCAAGTAATTGTGAAAAATAACCAACTGATGTGCTCTTTTATCTATATGACGAGAAAACTTGTAGTGACATAAATTTTTGCATTCTCACATCTTTTGTTAAGATTGCTTGCACATGTGCCTCAACTTTTTCAACAGTGCAACTTGAATTAAGGCACCTTTCCTCTAATGAGATAAGTATTTGAATACAAGAATATCACACACATAGATCTATAAGATTTGTGCAGAATTTATAGTGTAAGGCTTTGCTATACAAGGTAAGTTTATAGTAGGTAGTTTTAGAATCAAGGAGTGATAATAGTACTACAATACAAGGTAAATTCATCACAATATTGCTAGAATCAAGCTGTGATAATAGCACTACAATATAAGGTAAGTTATAGCAAATAGTCTTAGAATCAAGGAATGATAGTTTTACATATTTGGATGAAAGGAGAGAGAATGTCTCATTTCATATAAGCCAGAGTCTCTTTTTACTCGCAACCAATATGGGACTAATGATAACCTCCCATGTATATCACAACATAGCCTCTTAGTCAACGGGGACTCTGAGCAAGGTTGTGGGAGATGCACCATAGTCTGCTGGAGGCACGTCGGCCCCATGGTGGGAGCTAATATTGTGGTCAAGAGCTCATAATTTGGATAAGTCGATCTCTGCTCCTACGTGCATGAAGCATTATCCGCTTTGACCTCTAGCATTGTAGCATGGGGCCTCACAATTTTGTCCTTTAAAAAGAGCCTCATAAGAAAGAGAAGGTCCCATCTCATATAAGCCAAAGTCTCTCTTGATTCATAACCAATGTGGGACTAATAATATCCTCTCAAAGTGTTATGGAGGTTATCTGCCGTTCGAACCAACTTTTTCCTGCTTAGGCAGCGATTAAGCACTCATTGATGGCTCGACAAGACTACCTCGGACATTGAGGAGAGACTAGTAGTTGGGGCAGACCAACCCTTCACTATGGGCCTCTTTCTACCTCCAACTCGGATATCGATCGTCCCCATTGCCAAAACCTTCTGACCATATGGTTGGAGGTGCACTGACTCGATGGCCTGATCACTCCAAGGACCGAGAACAGAGCTCTCATAAGTTGATAAGGGATGACACCCAAGTGTTAGACACAGGCATTGGCATAAGGCCTCAGCTTCGCACCAAGCACCGACTACTAGCTCCTCAGTCCATGTAAGCAAAATTTGCAATTGCTCAACAACCTTGATTCACGATAGTGGAAAGATCCTCTATCCTACTGACTTATCAGAACGTGGCCTGATGGTCTAAAGGATCAGGCATAACGGCCTAAAGATTTTGGCTAAACCACCTCTGGCTCCACCTTTATATAAAAAGATATGAAGGGGACCCTCAGTTGAGCTCATTTTTTTGAATAAGGAATAGCACACCACTACTCTCGTCTGCTCCTACTTTTTTCTCCACTATTCTTAAACTCTGGCTAACTTAGGCATCGAAGAATTTCCTATCGAATAACCCCGGATGAGTGGACTTCCTCTTACAGGTTCTCTCCAACGACCTAGCTCATGGATGGCGTCCAACTCCAACTACATCACCAATGAACCAAAGATTTGCAACAACAGATATTATTATGAAAATAAGTATGATTATTTATAAAAAATTGGTTACGATGAAATTATGAGAAAAACTTTCTAGTTAGACTAGAATACAGGTCTAGCTAATGGGACTGATTATTGGCCACATATTGGAAACTAGTTTTTCTCGGATTAAGCCAGTTGGGACTGATCGCTAGTAGAGTTAATCCTTCTGGGCCTAGCTAGTCGAGTTGATCGGCGGCATACGTTGATGCATCACATATATTTTTTTTAGAACTAATCTCTTTGCCTATCATGAGGCTAATCGTGGCCATGTGAATTAGATCTAGTTTCTTTCTCGACCTTGTTGGTGAGATTGATCACGAGTACATACTCATGGATCACGTGTTTTGTATTTAGGGGTTATCTCTTCTGAGCCTTATCAAGGAACTGATCGTGGTCATAGTCATTGATAACTGAGAGAGAATTTTAAATTTTATTGTTATGCATGACATGTTTTAAAAATTAAAATTATATTGATTTATATATTTATTATTATCAATTATTATATTTGAAAAAAAATTTAATCATGCTCAATTTCTTAAAGATATTGGTAATTTATTGATCCTGTAAAGCTTATTCTTTTTTTAGATTCATAAGAGCATAAGTGGGCTAGGATTGAACAGTAAGATACTTAGAATCTTAGAGAATATTTATTTTTATTTTTTAAATAAATATTAATTTTAATTTATAGTGAACTACTTTTATTTGAATCAATAAATTAAATTAAAAATTTGCTTTCAATACCATTGCTTGTGTATGGATTGATTTGCTATATTGAATGTGAAGGCAATCTTGCATGTTTTGAGGGGTTAAACCCTAGGGACGTGTGGCCATCTAACGCGATCGCTTGGGCCTTGGGCTCGGGCATAACATAAATACTATTGGATACTTTCAGGTAGGATATTAAATTACAACAATACTATACTGGCTTTTGAACTGCCAAGCTTCAGATAAAGTTCGTGTGTGTTTAACCTGGTTATTAATTCTTCTAAATAAAAAGCATGCAATCCATATAAAGTCTAAATCTTTTATATGTCTTTCCTTAGCTCTCTTTTTCTCAACTGTCTAGGATCTAATTTCTAATAAATATTGCATTCCTTATTTGGAAGAGTTTTTAGGCTATGAAGTTATTGACTAAAAATTTTTTATGATAGGTTTTTATATTAAAACAAGTTTTACAACTCAAATAATTGATGTATAGTGTTCTAACCATAGCAGACAAACAAAACTGAATTATGGTTATAGAAATCCAATATCTCCTAATGCTTATATTTACAGGTGCATGCATATGCGTGACATTCATCACTACAACTTCTTATCTAACTCCTAGTTTTATAACTGCAAGACCTGTAGAAAAATTTTATTCCTTGACTATAACTTTTTATCCACTTGAAAATTTTATGGCAACATCACAAGAAATCAGAGGTCCAACTCTATTTGTTATATTTGCAATTTTTGGACATTGTGTGAATGTAGCTTAGGGTCACAACATGTTGTACCGAGCTCAATATTAATGATAGTGTTAAGTTTCCTTTTGCTAATCTTCTTCATTCCTAATAAGCCACAATTTTTATAGCATGCACAAGCTGACAACCTAATAAGCTTTAGAGTCCTCAACAAACACATATAATATAACCCAAAAATAGAAAATCATAGGAAAAAGTAATTTCCAGTTAATTACATAAACACTCTGATGAACAAATAAACAAATATTACATGTTGTCATGATCGCATTAGCAATTAAAAACACCACATCTGAGTACATCAAAAAGGTCCTAATAGAACAGGAGAGACAGAAAGTGGAAGTACCTATGCACATAATACATGGTAGACAAATCTTTTCGAGCAATGTCCATCATAGCTTAGGGAGAAAAATTTGAAAAAGATAACTACCAGAATTTTAATTTTTTGAGCATATTTTCAACTCCACAGAATGATTTTCCTGCAAGCAAAAAATGAAGCAACCTTCATTCATCCAAAGTTCATACAATAATTGAATAGATTAATGAGCAAGATACATAATTTTCTAAATTTTCCATACCTCCACAATTAAAAATATGCTAAAATGATTATGGAGAAAAAGAGTTATAGAGAACTTGCAAATCAATAGAATCAAATTATGAAGTGAACAGTACATGAACTATCTAATAAAGCCTAATTTTGAGTGAAGAAACTGAATGGAAGGAAAAAGAAAAAGTTTTACTTGGAGGGAATAATAAGTGCATATCATAATTTAGATTTTTCAGAAATACATACAAGAAAAATATCATACAAAAACAAGCATATAGTTTTAATAGATAAAAATATAGAAAAATAGCATAAAGACGAAGAGGGGTAAAATAGTTTTGGAGCAGTGAAAAGGAAATGTATAGACCCCAAAAAAAGAGAAAACAAGTCTTGTAAATTAAATACTAAAATAATCAAAATATTTTTGTAAAAAAATAAAGTGACAAAAATTGTTAAACAGAAGTGGATATCATGTTATCAGTTCAATCAAAATTCTAGTGGAAGATAGCAGAAATCTTTTAAATTCCGATTTAAGAGAGAAACATCTTAATGACAATTCATAAATAAAAAAATTAAGAAGAAAATCTCGTGCTGTTGGATATTAACCCTCTTATTTCCAAGAACGAATGGGTGCAGCCATTAACTAAATCTAAGATCAGGATCATCAACATATATTGCGAGAATTATCTAGTGATATAATATGCAGATATGCGCCTCGTGTAATAGGGATGCATAAGAAGATGGAAAAGATACAGGATTCAGATGCTGGATAAAAGAAACTAAGTTCGAGTTAGAAATATCAAATTAATATTTTTGTTAGAAAAATGGGTTAAGATCAGGGCGCATGAGGCATGATTAAGGAAGGGACTCTTACTCCGTGGTCCGAGACGCGTGGGCGTAGGGACGGATCATAAAAGCCTTTCATAAAATGTTTGGTCGTCCATCTCGAAAATATAATAGGCGTAAGGGATGCGCCGAACCTTGTCCTTGTCGTCGCTTTCTTCGAACCTCTCTCTGAATTCTGGATGCAGATCCTTCAAGTATAATTCCTGGAGGGATGTCAGATATTCAATGCCTCGTGGGGCATCCTCTAATGCGGGTAGGCCATCCAGGACTAGGAGCTCCAGCCTTGGCATGGCGCCATCCTCTACATCCACTTGATCAAGTTTGGGCATATCGAATAAAAAGAGTCGCTTCAAATTAGGGAACCATCCGCTACGAAACCACAATTGTTGCCCGTCATATGCCTTCTGCAGTTTCAGATATACGAAGGCTGGGTCAACTGAGAGAGGGATCGAAGTGGATCCTCTCCCAACCCACTCCAAGCCAGATCTAATTTCCGAAGGCTGGAACCAAGGGCACGAAATAAGGGCAACTCCATCGTCCCTTCTGCCAGCTGCCCCTCCAGATTAAGCTTTAGAAGATGCTGATGTGGATGATCCCAGGTTCCCAACTGGAGAGCCTCATTCTCGTCGCTTGCATTAAGGTCCAAGTAGGATAGGTAGCGCAACCTTGATAACGAAGCGCATAGGTGCTTGCAATGGATGCCGCGCACTTTCCATATCCGAACGCTTCTTAGTTGGGTCAAGTTCCCTAGCCGTTCCACAAATTCCATGTTTGCTTCCACTGATTGGAGAGTTTGCAGGTCTTTCAAATTCCACAGTCCCTTGGGAGCTCGCACACCGCTACGGCCATTTCTAGTCTGAACGGTTGGATCTGGGAATCTTCTCGGCAAACAAGTGACGCAACTTCTTTAGGTTTCTTGTCGTCGTGCTTGGCAGTTTCTCTATTTCACTGAACAGGAGGTCTAGCGTCCGTAGGTTATGAAGCCTTCCCAAGGATTTAGGTAGCGCCTTCACCTTCGTCTTCCTCAAACCCAAAAAGTGCAGATTGAATAAGTTCCCAATTTCATCCGGTACTCTCTCAATCGGGACGCCTTGTAGGTCTAAGACGGTCAAATATCTAGAGTTGGAACACAGCGAAGAGAAGGATGACGATGAGGACATGGAAGGGTCGAACACGGTGAAAGTGCGAAGTCTTGGCAGCTCCATGCTCGACTGGAGTTCGGTTGCCGCATTTGTGCACCGACAGACGACGTTTTTCATCACCCGTCTTCACCACCATCTGAAGATCGTCGTGCACCGCACTGAAACTTTCCTTCTTAGACAATGATACAGCCAACTCTCGTACAATATCGTGCATCCGACAGTGTTTTACTCTACCAAAATAATTCCTCTCCACAACTTGAAGCATGCATCGATGGATGAGCTCCTTGAGATAGTCCTCTGCCACTTCTTCCATTGTGATATTTGATCCCCTTTCCTCCACAAATCCCTCTGCGACCCAGAGCCTCATAAGCCTCTTTCTCTGAAGCACGTGATCCTCTGGGAACATGCTGCAATGTAAGAAGCAGTTCTTAAGATATCTCGGTAGATCGTTGTAGCTGAGATTAAAAACACGCTTCACATGGATCCAAATTTGGGTTGTTATTCAACTCCCAGCTCAGCCGATCGTAAACTTTCTCCCATTCTGACTTTGTTTTCTCTCTCAGGGACAGAAGGCTGCCTAAAGAGACAATAGCGAGCGGCAACCCCTGACATTTTGATACAATTTTCTCCCCCAACTCCTCCAGCTCTTTAGGACATCTTCTCACTTTTTCTTTCCGGAATGCCCTCCTACAGAATAGATCCCATGCCTCGGTGCTTTCCAGAACCTCGAGCTCAAGTTTTCGACCATCATGTGCTAGTGAAGCTACATCAGCACTCCGTGTCGTAATGATTATTCTGCTTCCATTGTTGTCATCCACATTAATGGCATCACTAATAGCATTGAAAGCTGTTGGATCCCATACATCATCCAAGTATGATCAGATATCTCTTTTTGATCTAGAGAACTTCTTATTGTCTTCAACTAACCTTTTGTGGTTCAATCCTCTAACGTCGATTGGAATTTTTGTCTACGTTCTTCATTTTCATGCAGCTCCTCTATCATTCTTCTTAAAACATCATCGACCTGGTAAGTTTGTGAGATGGATATCCATGCATGACATTCAAAATTTTTTCTCTCACTTTTATATACATTGGTGACAAGGGTTGTTTTGCCCAATCCCCCCATGCCCCACACGGCTATTATAGAGCTAACCGGATCCTCATCCAATAGCCATCCAATTAATATTTTTTTGTTTTCCTCAATCCCCACAAGGTCATCTTCATCAATGAAATGAGTAGAGTCTGCTAAACGTAGCTGTTTTTCACTAGCATAATTTAAACTACCACCAATTTCTCCTCTTGCCGTCTTAATCCATCGCTCCTTCATTTGTGAAAGGTGCACCAAATTACTTTCCAACTCTTTCAGCCGAGCAGCAATTTGATGCCAGGCAACCAAATTTCGGGATCTCCTTACTACTTTTTTAAGATAACCTCCCAACCCACTCCCTTGTTGTTGAGCTATGAGATACACATACTCATCCATAATGTCCTCTAACACTATATGCTAGTTTCCGTACCTTCCTGAACCCAAGCTTCCAAGGACCAACTGGTTGTTGTCAGTTCGAGTAATCTATTTGACCAAGAGGAAGGCTTGCATTACCGAAAAGTTCACTCTCAATACGACTCATACTACTTGGTAATTGTGTCAACAATGAGACTTCGTCTGCAAAAAGAGAACCAGCTAGTGTCGCTGCTTCTGCACCCAAAGCAACACCGATCTTTTTAACTGCTAGAAGTATGGCAGCCTCTGCCATGTCTTTTTCTACTATGAACTATACGTCCTTTGCTAGATAAGCAAGCTGTATACCACCCTAGCCCTTGTCTCTCTTATATTCTTGCTCCTGGTATTTGATCCATCCAAAAGAGTTTGGTCTCACTTATAAACAAGAGTTAATCAAGATGCTTATTCAAATAAATAGACATTCAACTACAAGATATAAGATATATACTAATTAAATTATTTTGCTACTATGTTATTTAGTACTAAGATCACTCTTTGTCGCACCATTCATAAACTAACCTTGGAAAATAGAAAAACAACTACAAGAAGTAGGTTTTCCATTCTTTAAGGTGTACACATATATGGTGCATATAAAATAAGAAAATCCTAATTATGAAAAAAGATTCAAGGAAAGGCTTTGGTCTAGATAATTGAATTATGATGTTGCTGGTGAATAACCGGTATCTACCCTGGTCGGGTTTCCCTGTGCAATTGACTTGGCTCGAACTCAGCATGATTTTTTCGTAAATCAATCATAAAATTCATAGAAATCATGAACAAGTGAGGATGGTAATTCAAGAATTCCTGAATTTGTTCTTTAGATGAAAAAAAAGGTCCATGATGCCGTGTGAGATGCTAGGCAATGATTGAGTTGGGCCCCAAGTATACAGGAATAAGTGGTTTTGAAAACATTTGTTCAGAAAAAAAATTATCAAAGAAAACAAGGATTAGACCACCTCGACCACCCAACTTTTCTCCAGTTGGCTTCACAACTTCCCTTCATGAGTTTCTTTTTTAAAAAACAAACCAGGTTGAGATCTCTTCCTTTTATTCTCGTTGCAAGTGGATTGGATTGATCCATTTCCAATTTAGAACCGGTCCGAAACTAGTCTATTCCAAACTCGGACCGAAGTTATTTGGATGAGACTTGGATTCAAAAATATGAGTCTATTTTGCATATGGATTGGATTTGGATTCTTAAACTTTTAATCTGATTCCGAACAGACCAGAACCACTTGAAAACTAGAGTACTATATATTTCAAAACTCTGGTTTCATGCAAAAAATTGGTCTTCTCATAATATAATTTGTAAATAATTTAAGTTGTTTAATATAATTATGAAAATCCTATGAAAAAGAACCCAATCCTTTTGGCCTTTTGACCTGGTGGGACTAAACCAAGGTCCTGTGGACCATCACGCAATCCCCAACCCAGCTGTTTCTTAACTAGGGGATCAAGCTGGCTACATTGCGGAAAGAAGCAAAAAAAAACAAGGGAAGACCCCGGCCACCGTGACTGCTAAAGCCCCACCCTTCTTTCCACTTTTCGGTCGATTTTCACCGTCTCAAAAAAACCAAGTTGGGAAATCCAGACGAGATCGCGGGTCAACCGACCTTCTCTCCATTTATTCTCCTTTCAACATCCAAATTGCACCGTCGAAGATTGAGTTCCCCCACAATGGAACTTTGTCAGAGCCAAGATGTAGCCTATTCATCCATCTGAATCAGATAATCTTTAGACGAATTGAGGTAAATGACCTTGACACGGACTTTACTAATTTTCAAATTATCAATCAACTTTAATTTATCTAAAAAATAAAAATACATATTTGATATTATTGTGTATTTTCTTAAAAAATTGGATCAAGCAAATGATTGAGAAATGACTTGTGTTTTTATAGTATTGTCTAATGGATACTTGGAATGATTACTAAAATTATGAAAAGTATATTTTCTAAAAAAGTGATATATATATATATATATATATATATATATATATATATATATATATAGAGATCTAATTATCTAATTATGAATTTTTATAAAAATAATTAATTTATTATAAATAATTTTATGATAACTTTATTATTAAAAATTACTTATGAATTATCTTCTCTATAAAGCCATTTAATTAGTATCTTACTCATGCATGATTTAAGAAAATATATTTTTAAAAAATATGACTTAAAAATCAATCTGATAAATTAAATATAAAATAGCTATATATAGCCCTCGCCAATAGATATAATAGTTGGCATAGCGGGTATGAAAGTTGGCATTCAATTCTAATAGACGGTAGTGGTGTAATAGTTGGCATATGGCCCCACCAACTAGTATAACATTTGATATATGGCCCTACCAACAAATATAATAGTTGGCATACGGTGAGGATACAGTTGGCAGATTGTGATATCCAATCGATTATGGCTTCATTATGAATATAAAATGACTTTAGTATTTAGTGTGAGAGTATTATTTTATTTATGCTATGATATGACTTTATAAAATTAACATTACTTGTACATGTGCAATAGCATGATTGGTTCCATAACATATTTTATTATGTTATTATTATAAAATGCTCTAATTGCATAGCTAAATGGTTTCAAGAATTAGAACTATATTTAAATTATATATTTGGAACTATATTTATGAATCTGTATGATTTATGCATATACGATCAGATTTTCATGTCATGGATTGTTATGTTATTAAGGCTATGAAATGCTTAATTTATAATAAAAATTATATTCTAATAATATATTAAATTATAAAAATTTATATCTAATCTAATAATTAGTAATACATGATTACTTATGGAGTTATGAAGCTCATCCCTTTATTTATCCTTTACAAATAAATAAAGTTGTTAAGAGCAAGAAGGGATAAATCAAGTAGAGATCGAGATAATAAGCTTTAAAACTAGTAATAGGCTATTAATAAAACTATAGCCCCATAATCATCTCATCGTCCATTACTATTAGGTTGCATTTGGTAGCTAGTAATCTATTCAGATTGCTGATAATTTAAAAGAGCCCCATCAGATTATCACATTTGGTATATTTTTTAAATTGATAATTCAGATTGTTACATAATCTAGATTATCTCTCATAATCTGAATTACTAAGGAAAGGGATGACTATCCAGATTATCAAATATTTGTTAATCTGATAATGATATATTTGAACAAAAATATTCTCATCAAAAAAATATATAATATAATATTAATTATATTATTATAATATTATAATATAATATTATACAATAATATAATAATAATATATTATAATATATATTATAAATATAAATATATATTAGAATATAATATATTATATATAAAATATATTATAATATATAATATATATTTATATTTATATTATAAATATAATATATATAAGATAATAAGATTATTATATTAATAATATTATTATATTATATTATATTATTATAATATTATTATTATAATAATATAATAATATAATATTATATTATATGATATAATTATAATATTATTATATATTATAATTTTATAATTTTATATTATATTATATTATAATAATATATTATAAATATAATATATTATATAAAGTATATATATTTATATTTTATGCATGGGTGTGATCTTTAATAAATTTGATTTGAGAATATTTTAAAATTTTGATGTTACATTATCAGTAATCTAATTATTATACCAAATATAATAATCAAGATTTTTAGTAATTTTACTGCAATATTATCTGTACCAAATACAGTAATCAATATTACTGATAATCTATTTAAATTATAGGTAATCCAGATTATCAGATAATCTAGATTATCACTATCTGGTAATGCATCAAGATTACATTTGGTGCATTACCAAATAATGATAATTTAGATTATCTGATAATCTGAATTACCTACAATTTGGATAAATTATTGGTAATATTGGTTCCTATATTTGGTACATATAAATAATATTATAGTAAAATTACTGAGAATCTTGATTGACATATACTACAAGAAAACAGATTTTTTACGATGAAATTATTTATGATCAAAAAAATTTTATTGTAAATAAAAATATTTACAAAAAAATTTCATCATAAATAAAGATTATTTATGATGCAAAATATTTTTCATCATAAATAATTAATTATTTATAATAAAAAATTAATTTTCATCATAAATATTGATTATTTACGATGAAAATATTTCATCATAAATAATTAGAATAAAATAAATTACTTAAAAATTTAAAAAGTATCAGATTATTTATGATAAAAAATTTACATCATAAATAATCAATTATTTATAATGAAAATAGAATTTGCATTATAAATAATCAATTATTTATGATGGAATATCTCCATCATAAATAATCTAAAAAAAGTTATTTAAAAAATTAAAAAATACTAAATTATTTATGATGGAGATATTTCATTATAAATAATTGATTATTTATGATGTATTTTTTTCATCATAAATAATCGATTATTTATGATCTAATATTATTATCATAAATAATCTAAATAAAATAAATTACTTAAAAATTAAAAAAATATTAAATTATTTGCAATGGATATTTTATATTATAAATAATCAATTATTTATGATGAAAATAGGATTTGCATCATAAATAATTAATTATTTATAATGAAAAAACTCCATCATAAATAATCTATAAAAATAAATTATTTAAAAAATTAAAAAATATCAAATTATTTATGATGGAGATATTTCATTGTAAATAATTGATTATTTACGATGTAATTTATTTTTTTATCATAAATAATCGATTATTTACAACATAATATTTTCATCGTAAATAATATATATTATATATAATATATATAATATAAATAATCGATTATTATATATTATATATTATAATATATATTATATATAATATATATTTTTTGATGAGGATATTTTCATCCAAACTATTATTATCAAATTATCAAACATTTGATAATCTAGATAGCCACCCATCTCGTTGGTAATTTAGATTATCTTATGAGAGATAATCTGAATTACCTGGCAAGATTATCCACCTAAAAGGTATATCAAATATGGTAATCTGATTGGATCCTTTTAAATTACTAGGATAGATTGCTGGCTACCATACCAAATGCAACCCAAGTACAATCTTAGGAGGCTCCGATATCAATTTGATTGAAAGGAAAGGCCAAATAAGTTGAAAACAAACACCACCTCAGTTCAAACAAATGGACGTAGAAGAGAGCATTGGTGTACCAAGAGAATGATATCAGCATACACACACTCAGACCAGAGCATAGGAACCTACAATAGCAGCAATAGAAGGGATGTTCGTCTCTTTGTGCGAAAACAAAAGGATGAAGAGAATAAGGCGATAATAAGCACCACAAAGCAACAAAGTAAAAGGCCAAGGGGGTTTTTACATGGAAACCCACCGTGAGGAAAAGACAGAAGACCAAGTCCATGCAAACCTTGTACACGGTTTCTCTAAAAGAGACTAATACACTATTTTCCAGCATGTGGTGAGGAATGGAATCGATGCATCAAGCGTTAAATGTACAGTTTCCATGGCAATCCCCTTCTTTTTCTACCTTAATATGGCTGAAGGAGTAGGGCTAGAAATTCATAGCATACCATGTTTTTGTATCTTTTCCCTCTACGCTTCACCACTTGGTTTGAATTTCTGGCTTCTCAGGTGAAGAGGAGGGTAATTAACAATTGTCGTCGAGAGGTAAGAGTTCTCTGAAGGATTGCAAAGTTCACCTTTAAATAAATGAATTGATAAGATTTTTTATTTCTAATTTATTGAAGAAATTATACAAGCTTTGAGAAACAAAGAACGGTTTCTCTAAAAAAAGTGAAACAAAGATTGATGTTATGAGCAACATATTTTGATATTTAACTTTACACGTAAGATCAAAAGTCATGCAGCATCAGATCTAACTTGAATCCATATAATTGCGAAGGAGAATTTCCAAAAATCTTGAGTGAACTATAAAAGAGTAAGAACAGAGTCTCCTCACCTCTGATCACTGGATGGCACCCGCAAGAAAGCGCCACCAGCAATGTGATGCCTTGGAGCAATGAATAGGATGACTTTCACGCAGGAAAAAAACATCACCTAGCGTGCCTTGAGCAGGGTAGTCGTAGCACTTATATGAAATTTTGAGGAGAGAAGTATGGCTGTGGTAGCCTGAATGTAACCTAGCCATTCAAGTCCATGTCCAGGCTTCACCATCCATGGAAATGACTTGCCTGCGAGAATGCAAGCTAGCCATTCAAGTCCATGTCGAGGCTTCACCATCCATGCAAATGACTTGACCCTCGGGCTTATCGCATCATTCGCCTTGCTCTTCTTCCATCAGCCATGGCGTTTGTTTTTAAAGGCCCACTTTAATTCATTATGGTAGTAACTTTCTACCTTTGAAATAATTAAGGATGGTAATGGATTGGATATGCATTTGATCGGTATATATTCATATCCATTCTATCCCATATCCTTGTCTATTCTATATCTATCTTGAGTCAGATAAAGTAGATGATGCAGGTAGATGGATAAAATGGATTGGATCAAGTTGGATAAGATAGATAATGTAGGTTAGATCGGGAAAAGTAGATGGTGCAAGTCGGATCGATTGGATAGAGGATCAGATCAAGGTGGGAAGAAACTCATCATGCTTCTAAAACAATCTCATTATGCTTCTAAAACAATTGCTACTTTGAAAGAAAAAATTTAGATTAAGATTATATTGGTTCAAATTTGAAGCGAGATATGTTATTATCTGCGGCCAATTCGAATCCACTTCGGATATTTTATTTAGAATCTATATTCATCTCGAATTTTAATCGGATTGGATCAAACTAACTCTATTTGGATTAGGTCAGATCAAATATCTAATGGTTCAGTTATAATTGCCATCCCTAAAAATAAAACAGGAAATGGTTGCGCCAGCCGTCCAAAAAAAGGGAACCAAACCTAGGCTGAATAAGAACTGCTCTCACTTAGGCCCAACCATTAACTAGACCAGCAGCCTGAGCGTAATCTCCAATGTAGAGCCAAACCTCGATACTACCGGTATGATGGCTGGTCTGTGAAGGACTGGTCATAATACATTTTAAGTAGATCGTTGGATGTGTTAGTCCTCCAAACAAAGCCTTTTCCTTTTTCTTTGTTTTTGATAAGTTGGATCCAGATCAAGCTTAGCAACTACAGACCTAACAGTTTGGTTCTCTTTTTATGGCTCCAGTAATAATCTACCAGCTGCAGTTCTATTAATCATAAGGTGGCTAGATGTCCAAGCTACTAGTTACTTCTATATTAAACTGCTGAAAAAAAAAAAATGTAATAAAGCATGTACATGTATATGTTCCTTCAATTAGAGAAGCAATGCAACTTCGAAGGATCTAGGAGTGATAATCTAAGCTGCTTAGTCTGCATAGAATAATAATAAAAAATAACACCAAATCTGTTGGCATAAATGTCTGAGAATATATGATGCACCAAAGCGGTTCATTAGCTACCAACCATGGATCTCTTGATCAGGATAGATGGAGCACTTAGATGAAATTTTGAAGAGAGAGAGAGAGAGAGAGAGAGAGAGAGAGATCAGAGGTGGCTGTGTGGTAGTCAGAATATAAGGTGGCCATTCGATTCCATGTCGCATTTCCACCGTCCTTGTTTCTTTTGGAGACAAAGGGGGGCCTGTCCTGGATGACTTGCCAGTTAATTGTGGACCCACCCATGAATTATTGCATCATTTGGCCTTATTCTTTACCCGTCAGCCATGACGTTCATCTTGGGGCTTCTGGAGATTTTTTCGGTAAAGCGATCTGCGGGAGGTTTTTTTGAGAAAAAGGAAGGCCTGTCCTGAAATGACTAGCTTTTTTCTCTTTTTTTCTGGATAACTTCAAGTTAGACGGCAACAAATGAAAAAATCCTTCAAAACTACCTATATGCCTTTTAGTTGTACAATGATTCATCTTTTCTGAATTTATTTGCTAACTAACAGTATGGAGGGCAGGATAGTGATTTTTGTAGCTTAAATTTGCGGTAATAATCACCTCAGAAATTTTTTTTTGCAGTAATAATAAGAGTTGCCTTTGTGTTGCATGTAACCATTGGAGGATTACATTGTCCTGCTAGTGATCAAGATCAGTTGTCTCATCATATATTACTAGCTTTAGAATAATTAGTAATACCATGGAATTACTTTGGTAATCTTTAAGATTGTCTTTTTAAATGTTAGCAAAAGTACCAGCTTATTGTTGCCCAGAAATTGCTAGAAGTTGGAATTTAATATTGTCAATTTTAGCTCATCTGCGTGTTTGCTACTAACCTGTTGTACTATTTTCACTTTTTAGTCTCCTTATTTTTGCTTTCCCATTCTAGTTCAAGAATTAAAGGTAAATTTCTTTTCTATCCTTACTCTTTTATATGTTTGCTCTTTGCTGGGACATAAAATTTGCTTGGACCAGGTGTTTTGCTGAAGGAAAAGTAAAGTGAAATCATCTTTGGAGACTTTGGAGAAGATGGGACTGATATGATTTTGCATGGAGTTGATGCAACAACTAAACTCTAAACTCATGGAGATTTAAAGGCGCAGAAGTTTGATAGGATTGTTTTTATTAACTCCCCCCATGTAGGTTTTAAAGGGAAAAAGAAGATCAGATTCGACTGATCGAGTAGGTACAATAGTTCATGTTCTCACTTGTAATGGAAATCTTGTGCCCACTGTTGCACATGATTCATGGGTTAATTAACTGCATATTTTTCAATCTTCAAGGAGATTTTTGGTAGCTACAAGAGCTCAGGATACACAAAAAGGTTCAACAATTATGTTTAGCTGCAAGTAATTATGAATCCAACTTATATGCTCCATTATCCGTATAAATGAGGAGTAAACTTGTAGTGAAATAATTTTTTGCATTCTCACATTGTCAAGATTTCTTGGACATGTGCCTCAACTTTTCCAACTATATAATTCGAATCGAAGCACCTTTCCTCATTATAGTTCGCCCTCAATTTTCATAATCAGGGACATTCTACTTTGCTATCATCCAAATCTTGTGACCTTTTTCACCTTTAGATGGTTCAGGCTATTGTTGTAGTCATGAACCTCTAAGTTACTGTTCTATAAAAGTCTATGCTCTTTTAAATTTGCTCATCTTAATTTTGTCATCAATTTTTCTAAAAGATCACAAGTGACAATGTTTCTAGATATTATGATACTATGTTTGATTCAAACAATTTTGAGGTGTCCTCATCTTTCATGATTAGGACCACCTGTTTTGTGTTGTGCTGAATCGGTTCAGCACACGTTCCTTCTTCCCTTTTAGATTATATTAAGGATGGTTATTATTTTCAAGAGTGGATTATTCTTCCATTACATTCCCCAATTTGAATATTTTATCTTGATATAGATGTGATATTCCACTATTATAGGAATCTTTGAAATTTCAGAATACACTCAGACTCCTAAGCTACAAACAAACATACACACATAACGAAAAATTATAGGGTGCATTTTAGAGCACATGAATAGTCATCACCTGAATTTTACTCCATTTAAAATACACAATTTTTTTTTTTTACTTCCTCTTTTTACCTTTATTATCCTAGGTTTAAACACTACTGGACACATTTAGGCAGGATATTAAATTACAAAAATATTCCACTGCCTATTGAATTTTCAAGCTTTAGATAAAGTTCCTGTGTGTTTAATCTGGTTATTAATTCTCCTGACTAAAAAGCAAAGCAGTCCATATAAAAGTCTATAGCTTTTCAATGTCTTTTTTTAGCTATCCTTTATTCAACTGTCTAAGATCTAGTAATAAATATTGCATCCCTTATTTGGAAGAACTTTTAGGGTAATGAAGACAGGTTTTCATATTAATACAAGTTTTACAACTCAAATTAATTGATGTATAGTGTTCTAACTATAGCGTTCAAACAAAACTAGATTATGTTACATAAATCTAGTAACTCCTAATGCCTATATTTACAAGTGCATGTACATGCATGACATGCATCACTACAACTGCTTATCTAACTCCTAGTTTTATAACTGTAAAGACCAGTAAAAAAATCTTATTCCTTACCTATAAATGACTTCTTATCCACTTAAAAATTTTATGGTATGACCACAAGAAATCAGTGGCCTAACTACATCTCTCATATTTGCAATTTTTAGATACTGCATGAATGTAATTAACTGGGGTCAACATGTTGTATTGAACTCAATATTAGTGATAGCGTTAAATTTTCCTTCTGTTAATCTTCTTCATTCCTAATCACACATTGGTGATGTATGCAGTTCTCACCTTATAAATGGTGCAAATATACTGAGTGTTGATTGTATCAGCTAAACCTTCTTTTTTTCCCCCTTAATTTGATGGCCTTTTGAATTTTAGAATCTGGATTCTCATAGATCTTTTTTCACTCAATCTTTCCAATTCTTAGTGTTGTTTGTTCTCTATTTTGCACAGGAATCTAGTGATAGGTTTCTTCAGAAATGCAAGTGACATGCTTTGATCTCGTGTTGAAGCTCATGTTAGCCACAAGACAGGACATTTTGTAAGTGAAACCTTGAAGGGGTTACCTCCAAGAATTCTCTTGTTCTGGCCAAATATGTCGATCTTAGATTGAAAAAAAGGAGATTGCCAGAATGTGTCCAGCCTATTCCTCTTGTAACTTCAGCACTTTCAAATTCTGAAGTTGGGGACATCCTAAACCAAGCACATGACAGACGCCGTATGCGCAAGGTGGGCTTCATAGACATGCAAGGCTACCCGAAAAATAATCCAATTGTTTCATAATAATTTTAGATCAATCACAAGGCAATATTAATCTTTGTAAATTAAGATCTCCTAATTGCTACGGACAAACTAGCATGCTCCCCCAAATCCAAAATCTAAAAAATATAAAACGAACAATAATAAAATATACTAGCCCAGTAAGTGATATAATGCTTCAAGATGCATCAAAGCATATTAATTTACAATAAAACTAACCAGATATAATTGACTGGATAAAATTTAATAATAACAAATATCAGAGAATAATATTTCTTTTAATTTTCAAAGCAGACTTGTTGAGGACGTGCGCACCGGATTGGATCGATTTAGGCTTGAAATTTAATGTTGTATCTCTTTCAGGCAAATCATCGAACATGTCACAGGCATGAATAAATAAGCACAAATAGAACAAGAGTTACGTGGTTCGGCAAAGATGCCTACATCCATGGGAGGAGGAGCAATCTACTAAATAATCCATTCCAAATTAGGTACAATATAGAATACAAAATACCCAAAATAAGGATCACAAGGAAAGACAATAATATTTTAAGTAGAAAGCAACAGAGGTCCAATCAGACTAACCTTTCTCGGCCTTAACAATAGATCAAGATAAGAGAATACCTGAGATGAAGAATTTTCTTCTCAACCTCGGCAAAAATTCAAAAGATAATATTGGAATAATGATGACGAACACCAACAGAAGAAATAGGGACATTCGACAATAACACAAGGCACCCGTAAAACCAAAAAATGAAGAAGGCTAAAGATCCTTGGCATCAAAAGAAAGAAAAAGAAGAAGAGATCACCTGGCGTACCAAAAGGATCAACAGTGGCCTTTGGTGTGCAAAGCTCCAAGCAATCAGAACAAAAAAATAGGAACAAGAGGAACCAAGATCTAGGAGCAAACTGGAACAAAGGATCCTTCGATCCAATTGAGAGAGGAGGCTCTGTCTTCTTTTAAAGGGAAACAAATCTAATAGAAACCAAACTCCTCCCGGATTTCTCAAAAATAAAATTTCTTTCGAAGAAAAACTTTTATTCATCTCAAAACTCTATCGGGAAGAAGATAAAACCCTTTTTGCAGAATAGCCCTTCAAGGATTACTATTTTGGACCAACACCTTATTTTATAGCAAGACTTTCATAAAATAATATTAGCTTCGACATTTGGCTATGACCATATAATCCAGTGACATGGATCAGATAATAGATAATGGCATCCAAATACCACTATTCTAATCACTGATGGTGCGATGTCGAAACTAATTTCTCAGATTATAAGTTGCCAGGTCCTACGTATAATCCCTATTGGCAAGATCAGAGCAGATCATAGCTATGTGGAATATATGTAAAAGTATTTTCATAAGTTATCCAATTATATTTTGTAAAATTATTATTCAGATAGTAAATCATATATTCAAATCATTTATTTACGGAGATATCAAAATATATATTTAATTCTTAAACTATAAATAATATAACATGCTTGACCAATCAATTAGATAGATACAAAGATTATTAATTTATTTTAAAAATACACCAAAAAGTGTTAAGTCACTTACCTCACAAATGACAAGAATTAAGATAAGTTTAATCCGATTACATAGATGCTTCGAGGCTTCACAGTCCAAACCACACATGCACATAGATCTACTCAACGACATGCTAATAATTCAAAATAATTTTTAAAATTTTTAAAACTAATAGATCTAATTAATTTTTAATTTTCTATGAAAGAACATATTATTAATCTTATCTTATTTCTTGTCACAAGATAGGAGCACGAGGTGGCATAGTGAAAACCTTTAGGGGCAAGCTTAGAGAGGAAGAAGAAAGATGTGAGAGAGAGAGTGTGTCACAAGAGAGAAAAATAGTGAGAGAGAGAGAGAGAGATAGAGATGCTGGAGAGAAAGAGGATGAGAGAGCAAGAGAGATTCTCTTTATATGTACCCTCCATCCACTCATACATAACACACATAGATGGAAAGAGGGAATGAGAGACAGAGACCTCTCCTCTCTTTCATTCTCCCTTTTTTTTTTGGTTGATAAGAGAGCAGGAGAATCGGGAGCAAGAGAGGGAGAAGAAAGAAGAAGAAGAGAAGAAGAAGAAGAAGAAAAAAAAGAAAAAGAGCAAGGGAGGATAAGAGCATGGAAGAAAGAGAGATCATGGGAGAGGGAAAAAAACCCAAGGAAAAGAGAGCATGAGGGAGAGATGGAGGAGGCAACGGAGCATTGAGAGGGTAAGAGATGGACATGGTGAGCGAAAGAGGCGAGAGGGAGAGGCGGTGGAGGTTTGGCTCCAAGAAGAATTAGGAAAATAGGAAAAATTTCTTCATTGTTCTCAATTTTAAGAGACCACAAGGCATTGTCTAAGGGGCAGGCACTTGTTGGGTCTAGATTTGGGCCTAGATCACTTAGGTCATCATATTTGCCCCCTCTCAAATAAATTTCATCCTTAAAATTTAACATATCTTAATTATCGATTAATGCACATACATGCCAACACAACCTTAGGTCATCTATCTAGATATCACATTCGTCAATAATATTACTTCGACCAAACTTTAAAATAACTTAACCCATCATACTTTCACTGCACAATCCAGTCCAATTCACAAAATTTCTTCAAATTCTTTAAATAGTTTCTGACCAAAATATTATTCTACATTAAACCTAAGAAGATTCATAATTTCTAATTTACAGTAGAACCCGATCAAAACTTTGATTTTTTCTTCCTAACTTATCTCAAACATAACTTACCATAATTAACCTTTAAGTTAGCTATCATATTCAAAACGATTACATAACCTAGTGTTATATTATAAACTAAGTTATTCATAATATTTGGCATTGGACGCTTGTGCATCTTGTAGAATTAGATCATAGACACAGCCCTGAGTGTGTGGTGTGCCCTCTTTCTGTTGCTCTTGAAAAGATGTCTCGGTTGCCTGAGTCCAGTAGTAGGTGTTTGAGTAGCTGAAGCTTAATTAAAATTATCGAGTTATGAGATCTTGTGGTCTTTGAACTGACTAAGATCCTAAAACATTTGTGGGCGCTCAACTATCTTATGACCCTATTGGCCATACTTGAAATAAGCTCCATTTGCTCTTCTACATGTTTTAGTCTTATGGACACCATCATACATGGCACACTTAAGCCTGTCTTATTGATTAATCTTACCATAAAATTCTTGTTTCTCCTAATGGAAATTAGTTGAATATTCAGAACCTTCAATTGCTCAAAATTTTATAGATCTTTTAGAACTCAATTCATTATAGCAAGCACAAGCCTTAAAATCTCTACCTCTTTTCTTTGGCTTTTTTTCTTCTATATTTTTAGTTTCCTCTCAGATAATTTTAATGTGCTTAGTCCTATCTATTAGATCATCATAATTGTTAAGTATACTACAGCAAGACCTCTTTGAATATGTGGTTTCAATCCCTCCCTACACCCTCTCATCTTGGACTCCTCATCCACAACAAGGGTGGGAATGAATTGGGATAGCTTGTCAACTTCTGCATTGTATTCACCTATAGTCATTCCTCCTTGTAATAAATTAAGAAATTCTCTTTCCAATTTTCTTAGTTAGCTAACAAAAAAATATTTGGAATAAAAGACGGTGTGAAACCTCTCCCACATAATTGACCTATAGCCGAAAGTAAGAGTGTGATCCATAGACTTTCACCAATGATAAGCTCTATCGTGAAATAAGTAGCAAATCTAATCTTTTCCTTATCAGTACACTACATAGCTCTAAAGATTTTCTCCATATCATCTATCCAAGCCTGAACCTCTTGGGGATTAGCAATACCTTTCTAGGCTAGAGGGACAATTTTTCTAAACTCTACTATACTTTTTCT
This sequence comes from Cocos nucifera, assembly GCA_006176705.1. Lineage (NCBI taxonomy): Eukaryota > Viridiplantae > Streptophyta > Magnoliopsida > Arecales > Arecaceae > Cocos > Cocos nucifera. The sequence continues at coordinate 407,741 of QRFJ01001314.1, read as the reverse complement.
ATGATCAGATGGACCAAAATTCTATGATAGTGAGTGCAAAGACTGCTAAGATAACTCTCTCTATTGATGCACTAATCCCACAACCTCCTGAATTAATTTAAGCATTTGGTCTGAATTCTTAACTTTGTTTCTTGGTGGAACTACTGACTGGTCCAAAATTAGTTGATTTATAACTAGTTGATCAACTACCACTTCTTGTTGAACATTAGGATTCACATTTTGATTTAAATGCTCTTGATCTGGTGGATTTTCAACCATTGATTCATGAGGAACTTCACCCTGAGAATGTCTTATCAAATCACTTATTCTTCGACTATGACAACATTCTTGATTTCAATAAAAATAAACATCACAATAATATTTGAAACAAAATAATATAGATTTTGTGACAAGAATGCATGCACAAATAGAGACGTCTCATGACCTAATTTCTACCCAACTCTTAACCTTTTCAATGAGTCCTGAGGATCCTTGAATTTAGGCTCTTATGTCACTATTTCTAACATAATTGATCATAATCCCTAATAATCTTAAAACTAAGTTCTAATACTACTTAAGTCATAATCTCTAATGATTATAACCTAGACTTTGATACCATTAAATCTATCATGTCCTAAACCAAGCACATGGCAGATGCCAGATGCCTGCAAGATAGACTCAACATGCAAGGCTACCTAAAAAATAATACAACTATTTCATAATAATTTTAGATCAGTCATAAGACAACCTTAATCTTTGCAAATTAAGATCTCCTAAATATTATTGCAGACAAACTAATGTGCTCCCCCAAATTCAGAATCTGAAAAACATAGAAAAATAATAATGGGCTATACTAGCCCAGTAAGTGACATTATAATTCAAGGTAGGTCAAAGCATATTAATTTACAACAAAACTAAATAGATATAATTGATTGCACAAAATTTAATAATAATAAATATCAGAGAATAATATTTTTTTTTATTTTCAAAGTAGACTTTGACAAAATAATACTAGCTTCGACATTTGGCTACGGCCAAATAGCCCAGTGGCATGGATTGATAACAGATAATGGCATCTAAATACCACTATTTTAATCATCAGTGGTATGGCATGGAAACTAATTTCTCAAATTATAAGTCGATAGGTCCAATGTATAATCTTCATTAGCAGGACTAGAGTAAATCATAGCCATGCGAAACATATACACAAGTATTTTCACAAGTTACCCAGTTATATTTTCTAAAATCATTATTCAGAGCAGAACATATTTTCAAATCATTTATTTATGGAGATATCAATATACATATTTAATTCTTATACCAGAAATAACATAACATGCTTGACTATTTAACTAGATAGATTCGAAGATTATTAAATCATTTTAAAAATACACCAAGAAGTGTTAAGTCACTTACCTCACAAATGATAAGAGTCAAAATAAATTTAGTCCGATCATACACATGCTTTAAGGCCTAACAGTCCTAACCATATATGCACATCGGTCTATTCAGCAAGATCCTAATAATTCAAAATAATTTCTAAAATTTCTAGAACTAATAAAGATTTAAATAATTTTTAATTTTTTATTGGGAAATGGATTACTAATCTTATCTTATTTTTTATCATAGGATAGTAATACAAGGTGGCACAGTGAAAACCTTGAGGGGCAAGCTTAGAGAGGAAGAAGGAAGATGCGAGTGAGAGTGTCATAAGAGAGAGAGAGTGAGAGAGCAAGAGAGATACGGGAGAGAAAGATGGCGAGTGAGCAAGAGAGATTCCTTTTATATCCTCCATCCACTCACACATAACACGCACAAATAGAAAGAGGGAATAAGAGATAGACTAGAGACCTCTCCTCTTTTTTGTTCTCCCTTTTTTTCTCTGTTGACAAGAGAGGAGAAGAACCAGGAGCAAGAAAGGGAGAGAGGGAGAAGAAAGAAGAAGAAGAAGAAGAAGAAGAGCAAGGGAGGATGAAAGCGTGGAAGAGAAAGAGATCGTGGGAGAGGGAAGAAACCCAAGGAAAAGAGGGTATGAGGGAGAGATGAAGGAGGTGAAGGCAGACCAGGGGAGTTTTGAGAGGGCATCCGGGAGGGTGAGAGTGGGACATGGTGAGTAGAAGAGGTGATAGGGAGAGGCGGTGGGGGTTTGGCTCCAAGAAGAGTTGGGAGAATGGGGGAAATTTCCTCCTATTCTCGATTTTAAGATACCATAAGACACTACCTAAGGAGCGGACCCTACTGGATCTAGGTTTGCGCCTAGATCGGCCTAGGTCATCACAAAATAATTAGTTTGTTCTATGAAATGCCTTCCATTGTGGTGCCAAGTTGTGCATAAGAGCTTCTATTGCGGTGCCAAAGTTGTGCTTAGGAGCTTGGAAGGCATTAAATGTGGAAGCCAAATATCTACTGTCGGCTACTCCTAGATTGACTACATGTTAAATGTGGCCCGAAGGCCTCGAATAGATTACTTGATCAATGTGGAGGGTATTCCTAAAATCCTAGCTCTCCATTGACCATTGGGATTCCAAGTATTTACTTGCAAGTTGATAAACATTGCATTTTAGACGTAGTCAAAGTGCTTGAATATTGTATTTTAGATGGGCTCTAAATCTACCCATCCTCGGGCTCAAAAAAATTATATCACTAATATTGATCATGTTTTTATATTATATATTTACTTTCTACAAGATAAACTGGGATGTTCATCTTAGTCTTGGTCCATCTTGGTTATCGAAAATCCTTGGCTGCGAATAGGATAAGAGGTTCCCTTGGATTTTTTTTAGAGAGAGAGAGGGATACCAAGCCTTCAAACTAGATTCTAAGAAATAATATAATGAGTATTTGTTGTGTAAGGTCTGTATGGCTGCTTCTACCATGCAGCTTTGTCATAAATTAGGAAAAAACAACCCTTTTCTTAAAAGATTCCCCAAGCTGAATTGGTGAGACATGGTAAACAAGTATCTCTCTCTCACACACACACAAAAATAAACAAATATTACATATTATCATGATTGCATTAGCACTTAAAAGCACCACATTTGAATACATCAAAAAGGTCTTAATAGAATAGGAGAGAGAAAATGAAAGCACCAATACACATAACACATGGTAGACAAATTTTTTTGAGCAAAGTCCATCATAGCTTAGGGAGATAAATTTGAAAAAAACACCTGCCAGAATTTTAATTTTTTGAGCATATTTTCAACTCCATGGAATGATTTTCCTGCAAGAGAAAAATAAAGCAACCTTTATTCATCCAAAGTTCATAAAATAATTGAATATATTAATGAACAGGATACATAATTTTCTAAATTTTCCATATTTGCATAACACAAAATGTACACTAAAAAGATGATGACATATTGAGAAAAATTATGGAGAAAATGAGTAATAGCAAACTTTCAAATCGATAGAATTAAATTATGAAGCAAATATTATATGAGAAATCTAATAAAGATTATTTTGAGTGAAAAAACTGAATGAAATGAAAAATTAAAATGAAGATATACTTGTAGGGAATTGTAAGTACATATCATAATTTGGATTTTCAGAAATAAATAATGGAAAATATCATATATAAAAAAAGGCAAATACAGGAAAATGGTTAGTTTGGGAGCGGTAAAAAGGAAATATGTAGACCCAAAAAAGCAAATGGGGCTCGTAACTTAGAGACTACAATGACTATGAAGCAATATTTGTTAAAAATTTGAGTGACAAAATTTGTTAAATACATGCATGTATTAGGACAATTCAATCAAAATCCTATAGGAAGATTGCAGAAATCCTTTAAATTTCGATTTAAGGGAGAAGCATGCTAATGGGACTTTATAAATTAAAAAATAAAGAAGGAAATCTTATGCTGCTTGAAATTAGCCCTCTTATTTTCAAGAACAAATAGGTGCAGCCATTAACTAAATCTAGATTAGGATCATCAACATATATAACGAGAATTATCCAGGGGCAAAATATGCAGATATGAGCCTCATGTAATAGTGACGCATAAGAGGACGGGAAAGATACAGGATTCAGATGCTGGATAAAAGAAACTGAGTACGAGTTAGAAATATCGAATTAATATTTTTGTTGGAAAAATGGGTTAAGACCAGGGCATGAGGCATGATTTTTTTCTTTTTTAAGAAACAAGATGGAAGAAAGGCTCTTCCCCCGAGTAATTTATTGAGATGTTAGTGGATATTTACGTACAGGTCTAATGGCATCATCTCAACCCATGTGAGTATAACCATGAAAAATTACATTGCATGAGGCAGTCCCAACTTAGCTTAGAGAAAGGATGCCTTGGCTGCTGACAATATAGACACCTCAGCGGTGAAGCCATAGTTTGGGAAGACTTTAACAGGAACTAATAGAAAGCTGAAGAGGCTGATGAGCCTATAAACCTGCAAACCTGATGACCCTGTAAATCTGCAAACCTGAAACCATCCCAAAAGAACCTGGAAACCTGATGAGCCTATAAAACTGCAAACCTGAAACCATCCCAAAAGGACCTGTAGACCTTGAAAAATATTGTGGCAGAGAGAGGCTCAAAAAATCTGGTATGGAGACATGAGCACCCTAATTGACAGCGCTTCCAGGGAGGATTCATCAGCTAGTGTAGAGCAAGGTCAGGTGGTCAAGATCAGAAACTGGCCTGCAAAGGTTAGGTCAGTTATGGTTGAGCTCCAACTCTTCAAGAGAGAAGCCGCTTTCTTAGCAATAAGCATCGGCATACCGGCACAGAATCGAAAAATGCACGCGGGAGTTGCGTTCTTTCCATAAACACCATGTTCCGACAGCTATTAAACATTCAACTGCCGGGAACAAGCTCTGAATAGGTCTAAGCTTTCTCCAGGACTCCCAAACATGGGCATAGGAAGTTGGAAGTTCCGACAGATTGGAATTGGAGAGTAGAATGGACTAGAAGAGTTGTGAAAACTCACATTGTAAGAAAAGATGGTCTATGTATTCTGAACTTTCACCACATAGAGGGCAGTTGTTCGCAGTGTTGATTCCTTTCTTAATTAGGTTCTCAGCTGTTAATAACTTGTCATGGTAGCATAGCCAAGTAAACAATTTAGCCTTCTTAGGGATAGGTAGTTCTCATATCACTTTGCGAAAGTAGTTGACCACCCCATCATTCATGAAAAAATTATAGCAATTCCCCATTGAATAAATACTATTTTTGCTCCATTTCCACTTCCATCTATCAAGTTCGGTTGACGATGACACAGCTTGAAGCAAGTTAGATAATTTTTGAAGCTTCCTTTTTGCTTGCAATATCAGAGGATGTCGAAAGTTTTGTTCGATTCGGTTTTGAAGAAAATCAGCCACTGAACTGTGTTGATTTATAGCAAAGTGAAAAAAGTTGGGAAGGTATGGTGGAGAGACGATACTCCAATCCAACAGTCGATCCAAAACAATACGCGATGTCCATCATCGAGTGTAGGATAAAAACATTGTTTGAATGGTTTATAAAGATGGAGCAAATTCCGTCAGAATGGTGAGGCAACCTTCAATAGATACCTTGAAGGATCCACCGGCAATCTCCTTGAGTAGTGTATAACTCTAATCAGCGTACACCACATCTTGTGTTGGTCATTATAAAAACACTACCACCATTTTAGTAACAGGGCTTTGTTGAGAGTGGCAAGATCCTTGACTCCTAAGCCTCCAAATTGCTTTGACCTACAGACTTGATTTCAATGCAATAGATGTCTAATGTAGCTCCATGGGTTCTTATTATCCCATATGAACTGTCGGCATAGCTGGTTAATTTCTTGAATAACTCCAGTAGGAAGCTTTCATATTGACATCCAGTACACGGGGATAGCTTGGAGCACATAGTTCGTCAATATAATGCGCCCAGCAAGAGTTAGAGTCTTCCGTTTCTATCCACTTAGTTTCTTAGATATTTTCTTAGTGAGAAATGACCATTGTGGTTTTTTCAGATTTGAGTGGTGGAGAGGAATGCCCAAGTAGCGTATAGGAAGCTTGGTAACCTGACAACCAAGAATGACAGCAAGATTAAGTGTAGCAGCATTATTGATCCCCAGTCCAATGAGATGAGTTTTACTGAAATGGATGCCTAAACATTTTGCAAGTTCGAAGCAATATAGAATAAGCTTTAATGACTTAAAGCAATATAGAATAAGCTTTAATGACTGAATCGGCTCTGCAGAAGATCAGTGTATCGTCTGCCTATTGCACACAGTGAGATTGGAGCTCTAAGCCCGGTGGTTTGATACCATTGATTAAATTTCTGGAAATGGCTGTCTTTAGGACTTTTGAGAAGACATCAGTTACTAAGATGAATAAGAGAGGGGAGAGGGGGATACCTTGCTTTAAGCCCTTTCTATGTTAGAACCATTTGCCAATAGCATTGTTGATAATGAGAGCTGAACTAGAAGTTTGGAGCAGAGCCTTCATCCAATTAATCCATTTCGTATTAAAGCCTCTGTGGATCAAGAGATCAAATAGAAAATTCCAAGAGAAGCTATCGAAGGCTTTCTTGAAGTCAATTTTGCAAAAAACAGCCGGAGTCTTTGAATTCTTACAGTAAGATATCATTTCTGAAGCGGAGATATAGCTCTCAAAGATCACCCGACCTTTGAGAAAGCAGTTTGAAGCTCAGAGATATAAGAGATTCCATTTTGTTTCTCAATCTGATAGACAATACCTTTGAAATAATCTTGATCATGCTGTTTTCAATGCTAATTGGTCTAAAATCCTTCACTAATGGCTGATCAGTTTTTTTGGGAATCAATGTTATATAGGTATAGTTAAGTCTGGAGAGATCTGAAAAACCATTGTAGAAGTCGGGGAATAGCTTAACAATATCCTCCTTAATAATATCCCAATATCTCTGATAGAAACCAATCTGAAAATCATCTAGACCTGGTGATTTATTTCCTCTCAAACTAAAAATGGCTGCTTTGATCTCTTCCTCAATAAACGGTTCAGCCAGTGAGTTTAAGTCCGGTGGATTACCTGGATACAATGTTTTCCAATCAAGATCAGCAAGTCTAATTTCTGGAACTCCAAGGAGAGAAGAGTAGTATTCAAAACAAGCCTATTCAAGTTCTGTTTTGGTTTGTAAAACATTGTCACCCTGTTGCAATACAGAAAGTTTGATTTTTCCTCATTCTGTTAGATGTACTAATATGAAAAAAAATTGTATTTCGATCACCATCGCGAAGCCAAGAGTTACGGGACCTTTGTTGCCAAAGGATCTCTTCCATGGAGTAAGGACTCTAACTGTAGTTTTAATTCTGCTCTCAACTTTCGCTCTTTCATGTTCAAGTTTCTATCCTCTTCTAACATGTCCAGTTCATTAATAAGACAGGCTATATTATGTTTTTTCTGAGTAATGTTATCCACAACAGATTTACTCCACTATCTGAGCTTGGCTCGGAGATGACGCAGCTTGAAAACCATGTTTGCTACTCTGTCCTTAGTGTTATGGGATTCTGACCACCATTTTTTGATAAGGTTATCAAAGCCATCGTAGGAGTACGAAATGTTTTCAAATCGGAAAAGCTTTCTAAGCAAATTTGGACTGCACTGCTTATAACAAGTGGAGAGAAGGAGGGGGAGGTGATCTGAGGTTATCCTGGAAAGCGGGAGGAGTGTGGAAGTCGAGAATGTTTTATGCCATTCAAGAGAGTTGAAGCACCTATCTAGCTTTGTTAGGATAGTTTATTGTCTGAAGTTGGACCAAGTAAACTTCCGAGATGCAGGGTTAATCTGAATCAAGGCCAATGAGTCGATAAAAGCGTTGAACTCGTGGGATGCACGAGAACATGCTAATGTCCCTGACCTGTCTGAGCTGAATCTGGTTGCATTAAAATCTCCTACCAGAACCCAAGGACAGTTGACAGAAGGGCTCAGAGCCTCCAATTCAGAAAGAAAAGCAACTCGGTATTTTTGATCGTGTGGGCCATAAACATTGGTAACAATGACTTTCTCTCCGCTGTGTTTGAAGGAAAACTCTGTGCTTATTGACCGCAGTCCATACTGGAAGGGTCGGCCATCAACCTCATTGTCATTCCAAGCTGTTAATAAACCTCCTGCTGATCCGGAAGCTTCAAGCATTTGGAAACCCTCAAACCTTTGCCCACAGAAGGCTCGGATCTCTTTCAGAGAAAGATGTTGTAATTTAGTTTCTTGAAGGCACACAATTGTGCAGCCTGCACCTTTGCTTGCTTCACGGACCAGGCGTCTTTTGGATGGCATGCCGAGTCCTCTTACATTCCAAAATAGGATATTCATTTGGATTTCCAAAGATGCAACAGAAAAAGTGAGAGGCTTTTCATGATGAGTACCAACAGTACATATGTTTGCAGGATTCTGAGAAATCGAAATATAATGGAGTAGAGCCAACCATAAGTATTATGTTCATTACTGTGCATGCAAAACGACCGTTTTAGAAGGAAACCAACGGGCACCATGGATGGTGGATAATAGAGGAACAGCGATAGGCAGATAGAGCTAGAGTACATCGAAATAGAGATGAACTAAAACAAGCAGAAGAACTAGATAGTGGCAAAAACCACCACTAGAGCTGCGGGTGCACAGGACTCCGGCATGTTGCCTGAAATAAAGACCTAGAGCGTCGGTGGGAGTGAAAAGGAGGAAGCCTCTTTTTACGAGGTCTGGCTTGAGTCCATCTTCCATCGTCTGCAGGACGCCGGGTCTTAATAATTTTTTTTGTATGATTGGTGATGGGAGGGAAGGTAATAGCTGGGAGAGGAGGAAATGCATGAATCGAGGAGGGAGGGTCTGGAGCTCTCCCGAGAATGCCATCAGATTCCACAGAGTTGTATCGACGTCCCAATGGCGTAGCATTTGCTCCAGTTGGATGTACGAAGGTGTGTGGAAATACCGGTTCAAAGCCACGTCTTTTCCCCGGGCTGAAACTATGCGCCGCATACGCACTGTAGCTATAGTTCTGCAGGACAACTCTAGAATCGGCGACCGGAAGATCACCTCGAGAGCCCAGCGGAGTGGTGTTAGCACCAGTCAGCGGGCAGCATGGGTGATTTAATGCGTCGCGGCGCTTCTGATCTCTCACCGGATCCAAGAAGCTCTTCTTTGAATCACCCGCCTCTGTGCCAGTTTTGTAGATTTCCTCTCCCCAGAAATTTAAAACCTTTCTTTGGAGTCTTCTTCTTGGTGCAACTCTCCCGTTAAGCTCCGGTTCCAAAGCTCTCGCCCTGGCTGCCATTCGCAAAGCTCTACTTCGCCAAAGAATAGCGGGCATGAGGCATGATTAATAAACAAGCGATGCAGTAATAAGATACAAAATTGAAGGGACTCTTACTTGGCGGTCCCAGATGCGGGGGTTGAGGGACGGAGCACGAAAGAATGTCTGGTCATCTCTCTCGAAAATATAATAGGCATTAGGGATGCGCTGAACTTTGTTCTTGTCGTCGCTTTCTTCGAACCTCTCTCTGAATTCTGGATGCAGATCCTTCAAGTATAATTCCTGGAGTGATGTAAGATATTGAATGCCTCGAGGAACATCCTTCAACGCGGGTAGGCCATCCAGGCTTGCCATTGCATCATCCTTTACCTCCACTTGCTTGAGTTGTGGCATATCATATAAGTAGAGTCGCTTCAAATTAGGGAACCATCCGCTACGAAACCATAATTTTTGCCCGTCATATGCCTTCTGCAGTTTCAGACATGCAAGGTGGGTCAACTGAGAGAGGGATCGAAGTGGATCCTTTCCCAACCCACTCCAACTCAGATATAATTCCCGAAGGCTGGATCCAAGGGCACGAAATAAGGGCAACTCCAGCTGCCCCTTCAGATTAAGCTTTAGAAGATGCTGATGTGGATGATCCCAGCCTCACAACTGGAGAATCTCATTCTCGTCGCTTGCATTAAGGGACAAGTAGGATAGGTATAACGAAGTGCATAGGTGCTTGCAATGGATGCCACGCACTTTCCATATCCGCACGCTTCTTAGTTGGGTCAAGTTTCCTAGCCGTTCCACAAATTCCATGTTTGCTTCCACTGCTTGGAGAGTTTGCAGGTCTTTCAAATTCCACAGCCCCTTTGGAGCTTGCACACCTCTATGAGTATTTATGGTCATACCACCTGGATCTAGAATCTTTTCGGCAAACAAGTGACGCAACTTCTTGAGGTTTCTTGTCGTGCTTGGCAGTTTCTCTGACTTCTCACGAGGTCGAGCGTCTGTAGGTTACGAAGCCTTCCCAAGGATTTAGGTAGCACCTTCACCTTCGTCTTCCTCAGACCCAAAAAGTGCAGATTGAATAAGTCCCCGATTGCATCTGGTACTCTAATAATAGGGATGCCTTGCAGGTCTAAGACGGTCAAATATCTAGAGCTGGAACACCGCGAATACAAGGATGACGATAAGGACATTGAAGGGTCAAACACTGTGAAAGTGCGAAGTCTTGGCAACTCCATGCTCGACTGGAGTTCGTTACCGCATTTGTGCACCGACAGGCGACGTTTTTCATCACCCGTCACCATCTGAAGATCGTCATGTACCGCACCGAAATTTTCCTTCTTAGACAACGATACAGCCTACTCTCGTACAATATCGTGCATTCGACAGGGTTTTATTCTACCAAATTCACTCCTCTTTGCAACTTGAAGCATGCATCGATGGATGAGCTCCTTGAGGTAGCCCTCTGCCACTTCTTCCATTGTGCTGGATCCCCTTTCCTCCACAAATCCCTCTGCGACCCATAGCCTCATGATAAGCCTCTTTCTCTGAAGCACGTGATCCTCCGGGAACATGCTGCAATGCAAGAAGCAGTGCTTTAGATATCTCGGTAGATAGATGTAGCTGAGATTCGAAACATGCTTCACATGGTCCAAATTTGGGTTGTTATCCAACTCCCAGCTCAGCTGATCATAAACTTTCTGCCATTCCGACACGGTTCTCCCTCTCAGTGACAGAAGGCTGCCTAAAGAGGCAATAGCTAGTGGCAACCCTTGACATTTTGATACAATTTGCTCCCTCAACTTCTTCAGCTCTTCAGGACAATTTCTATCTTCTTCTTTCCGGATCGAATGCCCTCTTACAGAACAGATTCCATGCATCATTGGTTTCCAAAAGCTCGATCTTAAGCTTCCAACCATGACGTGCTGCTGCAGCTACGTCGTCACGCCGGGTTGTAATGATTACTCTGCTTCTATTCTTGTCATCAACATTAATGGCAGCGTCAATATCTTTGAATGCTTGTAGATCCCATACAGCATCCAGTATGATCAGATATCTTTTATTCTTTATTAACCGTCTTACCCTTTCAACTAACCAACTGTAGCCCATTTCCCGGATGTCATTCCGAGTTTTCTCTACTTCTTCATTTTCATGCAGCTCCTCTATCATTCTTCTTAAAAGATCATCCACCTTGTAAGTTTGTGAGATGGATATCCGTGCATGACGTTCGAACTTTTTTCTCTCACTTTTATATACATTGGCGACTAGAGTTGTTTTGCCCAATCCCCCCATGCCACACACGGATATTATACATCTAGCTGGGTCCTTATCAGAAAGCCAGTCAGTTATTTTTGTTTTGTTTTGGTCGATCCCCACAAGGTCATCTTCATCAATGAAATGAGAAGAGTCTAAATGTAGCTGTTTCTCCCTAGCATAATTTAAACTACTACCCATTTCTCCGTCTGTCATCTTAATCCATCGTTTTTTCATCTGTGAAACGTGCTGAAGATTAGTTTCTAACTCTTTCACTTGTGCAGCAATTTGATGCCAATTTCCATACCTCCTCAACCCAAACGTCAAGGACCTGGTTCTTGTCAGTTTGAATATCTATTTGACCGAGAAAGGCTTGCATTACCAAAAGTTCGCTCTTGATACGTCTCATACCACTTGGTAGTTGAGTCAACAATGAGACTTCATTTGCAAACTGAGAACTAGCTAGTTTCAGTGCTTCTCCACCCAAAGCAACACCGATCTTTTTAACTGCTAGAAGTATAGCAGCCTCTGCCATGTCTGGTTCGACTATGAACTATACCTTCTTTGCTGGACAAGCTAGGTGTATATATACCAGACTAGCCCTTGTCTCTCTTATATTCTCGCTCTTGGTAATTCATCTATCAAAAAGAATTGGGTCTTACTTGTAAAAAAGAGTTGATCAAGCAGTTTATGAAATAAATAGATTATTCAACTACAAGATCTGGACTCAATAATTTTGCTACGATGCTAGTACTAAGGTCACTACTTCCACCATTTGTAATCTAACCTTGGAAATTAGAATGACCATTTACAATAAGTTGATTGGTATCCATTCTTAAAGGTATATCCATATATGGTGTGCATAAAATAAGAAATAACTAGCCATAAAATGATCAGGAGAATGTCTGCTCTAGAGAATTAAATATGATGTTCCAACTTTTAAATCACCCTAGCATATTATCCACATGATGCATGGAATATATCTTTTACTTACAAAGTATACCATCTTTAAAATATTATTTTTATTAATTATATAATTATATAGAATATAATATATTTTATTAATTTATAGAAATATTTATTTCATTAATAAATATTTTTATTAGTTTTTAATAAATTCATTTTATTGACAAACTGATATATTATTTTATTAATATATATTTTATTTTATTAATATATTAGTAATATATTATTTCTTATTAATTGTTAAAGTATTAATATATTCTTTATTATCTCCTAAACTATAAAAAGACTAAACTTTCGTATGGAATTAAAGTATCGAGCATTGAAATGCCCTTATTTTTTTACTAAACTACAAAAAGACCTTTCATATAAACATCTATATGAAATTAAAATAAGAAATGTTGAAATGTCCATTCTTGTTTTACTATACCCTTAAAAATACATACATGATAGAAGTAAGCTCTACCAATGCAGAGCTTTTATTATAATATATATATATATATATAGATGTATGTATGTATGTATGTATGTATGTATGTATGTATGTAAATATATTTATTAGCTCAGCCATTTGACCTGCCAAATTATCAATATGGACATAAGTGAAAGATTTGTTGTAAGAGACACTGGGTGCAAGGGGATGGTAGCATAATAACTTATTGTTGAGAAAAATTTTGGGGATGCCACGGCAACTGATCATCTAACCCTGGACCACAACAGTTTCATTGAAAACTTCTTAGTCAAATGGCAACATGTACCCTTTATTTGATACGAAGGAATGATGGATGAGGGAGAGGATGGATGAGGGTGTATTTGGTGAAATATAGAAGGATGAATGAAAATAATTTTCTTCTTTATTTGACATAGGATAAATAAAAAGAAAGATGGATAATATTTATATGATATTTTACTAAACTATTCTTTGATAAAAAATATTATTATAGTTAATTTACAATACTTATTTACACTAAAGAAGTAAGCAATATATAAACTTATAATATTTATAAGTTATAATTAACTAAAAAATTATATAAATATATAATATAATATAATATAATAAATAATTCATAAATTAATTATTTGAATACTAATTATATAAATAATTAATTAATTTATAATTTATTTTAATTAATTAACTAATATTATATAAATAGTTAATTAAAAATAGTAAATATAAATAAGAAATAAAAGATAATTCTAATTATTTAATTAGTAACAAACTTTAATAGTATGGGATTAATAATGTATATAAAATAAAAATATATATAAATAATATGAATGGCAAGGTGAAGAGGTATTATAGTTTTAACAAAAAAATTAATGAAAGATAATTTTATCAATGCAGAAATCCCCCCCTTACATGCTACATCCATTCTTTCTTGCATCCTTCCAATTAGAAGAATACAAATTAGCGATCAAGGGCATCCTTCCAATTAGAAGAATACAAATTAGCGATCAAGGTGGATGAACAATCTATCTTTTCATCCATCTTTCCTAAAATTTTGATAATTAAATGATGGATAGAGGTCATCTATCCTTTCAATCCCATTCATCTTTCCTCTTATAACCCCAACAAAACATAGGTTAATGATTATAGTATGAATTCTTACATATATATAGAGATATGGTTGAGTATAAAGTCTCTTCAGCCCGCCTACATTTAGCTATCAACCACTATTTATTACCTAGAAGTATGTTTGTCCTTAGCTAATGAGGCATCTATATAAATATATAGTTGGATGATACCCTTCTATATTTTTAGAGTACGTATTTAGGACAAATAAAGCTGCAAATGGGTCAAGTTGACCCATGCCTGACCCAGCCCAACCTGCTTAGATCTGATCCAATCCATTTTAAAGGATCCATGAGGTTGGATCGGATTCTAAAATTAGACCTATTCAATTTTTCGAGTCGGATTTAGGTTTATGGAATTTAGATCAATCCGATCTGATTTGACCTGGCCTATTTAGTTTTATGGGTTGATTTGGATTTCATATTTAATAACCCAATCTGACCCGAATTCAGTATACGATCCAATATGAGCAAATAGAGTAGATTAGAATTCCAAATGCTCTTATAGCATTGTTATTTATTATACATGTAGTTTTGCCCAATTTGATTATGAGATTATGAGAAATTATATTTATGCTCAGATTGTTGATCTTTACCAATTGATAGTATATATTATATTTATCTTGCACATGCTATCAAGGTGAAGGCTATTAATCTATTTATTTGTTATGATTTTTTTGTATGGATTACGGAACAAATACTGTACCAAAAGTGGAAAGAACATTTTAGTTGTCAAGAAAAGATAAAGAATTAATGTTGAAGAAAACCGAATATAATCTTCAAGTTGGTTTCTGTATTCATTTTTCACTATGGATTACAGCTATATTTTAGTTGATTCTTGATGGCAATGCATCAAAGTCATTATAATTTTGTACTAAAATCTTCTTAAATAATGATTGAGCTGTAATAGTTAGAAATTATAGATTGCTTATAAACTAATAGCTAAAGCAAAGTAATGTTTATTTTGTTATCATAACCTCTCATATGTTAGCCTATCATACGAATTGGGCCTAACTTGGACCTGGGTCCAAATTAGATCTAAATCTTTTGGGTTGGAACTAGATTATATATGCACAAGATCCAATCAAATGATCCTATAGGGCAAAATGTTTGATCTATGAACTCGATCCGATCCGATCTGATCTTTTATTGGGTTAGATTTTGGATCCAACATTAGGATCCGATCAAGAAATCAAGTCGAATCGGGGTCACTAATAACCTGATCCGATGGACCCATTTGTATCCCTAAGGGCAAAATAAGTGTATTTATGCTAAGCCAACAACATATCAATCTGCTAGTTAACACCTTTAATTTTACAGCACATGGACACAGAAGTGTAGGCGGGGTGTCAGTGCTGGTTGCCACTTTTGTCTTTGCGATATATATTAGAAACAATTATGAGTTTAATTTGAAGGGATGGTGCTCCGACCGTTATTTATTTTCTTCTCCCATTCATGACTTTTCTCTTAGATTTTATATATATATATATATATATATATATATATATATATATATAAAGACAAGGCTTATATCTCTTCCTGTTATTTTTGTTATCATACCTAAGGCTGCAAATGGATTGGATTGATCCATTTCCAATCTAGAATCAATTCAAAATCTAATCCAGTCCAACCCACATCGAAGTTAATTGAATTAGATTTGGATATATTCAAATACTTGGCCTATTTCAGATATAGATTATATTTGGATCCTCAAATTTCCAATATAAGGCAAAATCAACTTGAGCTGAATCAAAACTAGTGTACTACAAATTTCAAGACTTTCCTTGAATGTAAGAAATTTGTCTTCTTGTCGTTATGTAATTTGTTAATATTTTATGTTGTTCATTATTTTTATACAAATTCCAATATAATATGCTTTTGATAATATTTACATGTTGCTTGCTATTATTTTATTGCATAAGATGTTTATAATATAATGATAATTAATTTATATATGTTTATCATGATTTATGTTTGAATTATGTTGACCCAACTTGACCTAAAATTATGATAGATTTATAAAATTAATATAAAAATTGGTCATGCTACACCATGAAGAGAATTGGATTAGGTTTGCAATTTATTGACTCAATTGATCAAACATGGATTGGGTTCAGGTTGTTCCCATCATCGACCAGCCCAACCTGCTTGTATATATGGTTCTGCGCTTCTTTCACTCTCTTCTCCACATTTTACTTCTTTTCATCCTGCTAGTTATATGACCTCACAACGCTTCTTTATGTTTCCTAAATTTGATATACTTTGATAATTGAATATATAAATATATAATTTTTTAAATAATTACGTAATATTCATGTACAATTTTTAAAAATGTTATATATTTTTTAGGTAATTTAATCTTTTTAGTTTCATGAGATTTTTATTGAATTACTAACTTCTTGATCTTGTCAATTATTTTAAAGACTAAACTTGTGGCTATGACGAGCACAAATGTAGATTGTAGGAGTGGTGACCAAGATACTTTGTACAATGGATATAGAATGTAAATGTAATATTCCTACAAGCTTTCTCTACCGGACTATTACAGTACTGTTCTCCAACGTGCATTGAGGGACGCAAAGAGTTGTCGGATTAGAGTAGAGTCTCTTTGGCAATCTAGTTCATTTCCTAGTTGGACATGGATGAGAAAGCAAAATCTTGGATATCAAACCCTCATGGTTATGCTGAAGGAACAAAACCTTTTTTTATATACATATACATATATATCTTGGATATCAAATTCTTATTGTCAATAATGAAATGGTTGGGTTAACAATTTTTAGCATAATTGGTTTGTATCTCACCCCCATATAACCTTTTTTTTTTTTTTTTTTTGGGTAAATCGGATGAATTAATTACTACTATAATAAATACATCAATGGAAATCAGAAAATAAAGTATTCAAAAATCGGGCAGATAGGTATTAGCGCACTCAATCAACAACTCTTGATGAGAGATAAAGGTTCTTTGAAAGCTATAATGATTATAAGATCACTATCCGAAATTGACGAAAGAAAGAAATGACAAGATCTTTTAAGAAATTGATAGGATAATTTCTTTCTAGTATATTCAAAAGATTAAGCTTTAATTGAATTAATCAAGAATGGTTTCTCTCAAAAAGGAGAAACAATGAATAGTACAAGGAGCTACCCAGTTCATAACTAATTAATGTTATAGGTTAAGATAAAAAAAATCATGCAGCAGCAGCGACAGAAGTATGTATTCTACACTAAATTTCCAAATTCTTAAAGAGTCTCCCTAACTAGAAACGAGTAAGAACAGACCCTCCTCACCTCTTGTCATGGAGCAACAGCTGCAAGAAAGCGCCACCAGCAATGCAAAGTCTCGGAACAATGAAACAGCATGAATTTCTCCCGGGAGAAGAAGTGTCCGTCGCTTAGAACGCGAGTTGGCATCGATTCCAGTTCACGTTCCCACTGTCCTTGTAAATTCTTTTATTTTTTAGGAGGCAAAGCACCCGACTTTCTTTGTGAATTCCATGCCACAAAGTTGGCAAATCCTCCTCTTTCCAGCTAGTTGTGGACCCTCGGACTGACTTGCATCATTTGGCCTTGCATATTCTTCCGCCGTCAGCCATGCCATTCATTTTGGAACTCCTGGAAATCTATAGGCTGGGAAACATTATAGCCACCCAGATTTATTAGATGGTAATGTACAATGATAAAATACAGTTCAGCAAGCACAGATTCCGGGAAGAAATCAATTTCAGGGAACAATTCCGAGCATTTTAGGATAAAACACAGAATCAAATTAAAACAGCGGCCATATATGGTCAAACCCATTGACGCTCAATCATATCGGCAGAGAAATAGCATCACACTTTGAAATAAATACTAAAATCGTTACCGAAGAGCCAATGGTTGCGTGGTTGGTTTACTTTGAAATAAATACTAAAATCTACTAAAATGAAAAAGCCAATGGTTGCCGAAGAGCCTCCAACAGACCCGCGTTATCATCTTGATTTACCGATATCTTTTGCATCTTCAATTGCCCTAATATCATCTCTATTTTTCTTTTCAAGTCAATTTTCATATGGAGAACAAAATTTGCAACCTGATGAGAGACTCTAGAGAGAAATGCTCTAAAAAATTAAGAGAATAGATCTCCTTTCATTAAAGAATCCTTCTTTCATGTTCCAACAAAGAGGATCATTTTCATGATAGTACAACATGGCAGGGCAAGGAAAGAAATCAATGGGACAATACGAAAGCTACCATCCTTTACTCCAGTTACGGGTGCAAACCCAAGACCTCTGGGAAGACGTGAGCACTCTTGAATGGCCTGCATCAGATGTGGAGAAATCGACATGGAGATAGTGGCATACTCGGTACTCCAGCCCCTTGACTACCACCCAATCATATTTTTTTAGAGGCCCCTGACATCCAGCTTCCCACATGATAGCCAACAGCATAATGGTGATGAGGTTCATCATGCATATCCAAAAAAATGGCCAAAAAAATCCTCAAAACACATGAGGTAGTCAAAGAAACCTACACCGAACTGATTGTTAAGCAACATTGCAGATCCGAATCCCCTCAAGCTCGTGGCTGCTCAAGATATGGTTTTCTCTTCCTTCTTTTCTATCTCCTCTAGTTGTTGTTGTGGCCCCTCTAAAGCACTTTAAAAAGAGCTGATATTTCAAGCATGGTGACTCGGGACACACCAAAAATCTCTATAGGAATCTAGTTAAATGCTTTGCTTGCCACCGTTTTGGCCACACATATAGGCGATGTCGGATCTCCTATCCCACATATAAATCCAACTTGGGACTACCCTCCTTATGACTTACCTCAATGATATCAATTCCTGGCCATAACTAACATATACCCTTCCACAAGTTAGTCCCATAATAAACCCCACCTTCCACTCAACCATCGATCGATCCCCTTACACATCCTCAACACCTAGAGCCAAGGCTTTCATCCCAAGTCCTGCAACCTCAATAACATCTAAAATTACCTAGTTTGAGTCACTTATGTAGAAACTTTTGGACGAACCATTAAAGTAGATGATGTTGCCATGACCCTTGCCCTTAAAGCAGGTGTCCTAGATTCTTAGGCTACAAGAAGACTCTCTATAGAAAACACATTCTTCATGCCTTGACAGAGCTTAATGGCTTTAGGCCATATCAGAGGCAACAGGTTCACCCTAGTTGTGAACCACTGGAACCAAACTTGGGGTATCCGCAAGCCTCATCAGCCCACCCCAAATGTGCTGGTCTATTGAGGTAGTGACTACATCATTTCACACTTTGGCATACCCCTCCATGCCAGCAACATAAGCACGTGCTAGGAAGATCTATCCAGCTTCGATATTCAATTTATGTGGGAGGATATCACTGACATCCCATTTATGGTGAATGTCATAGTGGGCCTTTTCACATTCGAGGTCAAGATCCATATCAACTACATATGCCCATTCGACCCAAATGATGACTCAAGCTCCTTCCAAGTTAACGATTATGGTACTGTGAATGAGGATGAAGAGGAGATGAACTTTTGATTTGGATCAACCGACCAAACCACAGAGTTAGAAAGCACACATCAACAGCATACCCTCCTCAATAGCAACCCGTCAGGGCACAACCAAAGAATACCTGACATTGGGTGGTCGCCGATGGGTAAAATGATAGTTGCCCCCTCCCTATTCAACACATGAACTTCATACACACAAGTTGAACTTTCCATTGAAAAAATTGAAATAAAGTTATTGGGCATTGAAAAAACAATGCTTACATTAGTCCGAATATAATTTTGATGCTTCTAATATTAACAAACTCAAATAATAGTCCAAAAAATAAGACTTAAAAAAGTGAAACATCAACCTAAAAAGTACTTAAATATTAGTCCAAAAAGTAGATGAAAAACTACTTTAATTATGTATTATGCATTTTAAAAGTTAGAAACATCAGTCCATACTTAAATTACTAAAAGAGAACATATTTGGATACTTTTCAATGCTTCTACCATGCATTGGAAAAAATATGACATAAGTCCAAAGTGGGACAACAACAAAGGGTCAGATTCTAAAAAACACTTATGAGGGACAACATCACTCCAAAAATAATTTTTATGCACATGCACAATACAAATGGGACTATAATACACAAAAGGACCACAATCTCTTATCAATGAGCTATAGAAATCTAAAATAATTAAAGGCCATAGATAAGAGGGACCATTACAGAACACATATCAATGAATATTACATGCAAATAACGAACATTAAAATATAATATCATATCCAAAAATCAATGGTATTGCACCATTATGTAAGAAAAATATTACAGAATATGTTGTACAAGGAAAAACCTAAATTCCCTCTCTAAATCTATGGTTATGATGCCTTAATTTAAGTTGATCAATAAAGAGACAAATAACCGTATAATATTTAGTAAATCATGATTTTACAAGAAAAAAATTTGAGAAAAGAGGCATCACTAGCCAAAGGAGAGGAGAAGATCCTTCACTGTTACAATGGAGAGTAATTAGGCTTATTAAATGCTTGCCATGGTTGTGCATGATAAAGAAGGGATAGCTAGACTCGAGTGGAGGGTAGGATGGTGGTGGTTGCACAATTCGCCAGAGAAAGAAAGATGAAAGCAAGGAATGTGGAAGAAACAACCCTCGAAATTGGGAGGGTTGCAATCGAAACCCATTTCAAATGAGGGAGAGACATTTTCATCCTTTGCAATGGTAAGCTAATACCATCAATACTTAAGCAAACGTTAGGGCCATATTAGAACAATTCATTAAACATAATGGTCAGTTTGATATTTTTTAAAGTATAGGAGGTGTTAAGTACAATTGAGCTAAAGTTGTGCGGATGTTCATGTAATTTATCCTAATATTTTTTCAGATTAAAATGGATGGATTTGATAAGATGTATAGGGCAATTGAAAATTTGGGACACAACTAGCTTTTCTTTTTCCCCCAAATGACTTCAAGTTAGACAGCAACAAAAGAAAAAAATCATTCAAAACTAATTGTATGCTTTTTAGTTGTGATTCATCTTTTCTAAATTTATTTGCCAACTAGGGCTATGAAGGCTAGGATTGTGATTTTTGTAGCTAAAATTCGCGGCAATAATCATCTCAAAAGAAGAAATTTGTAGTAACAGTACAAGTTACCTTTGCATTGCGTGTAACCATTGGAAGATTGCACCATCATGCCAGTGATCAAGATTAGTTGTTTCATCTTGTACACTAACTTTAGGATAATTAGTAGTACTGTGGGATCACTTTGGAAGTCTTTAAGATCATCTTTTTAAATGTTCGCAAACATACCAGCTTCTTGTTGCCTAAAAATTGCTAGAAGGTGGAACATAATATGTCCATTTTAGTTTCTTTGTGTGTTTTCTTTGGTAACTAGCTCGTATATTTTTTCGGTCGCTAGCTCCTTTATATGTTTGCGACTAACCTATTGTATTATTTTCACTTTTTAGACTCCTTTTTCTTTTCTTTCCCCTTTCGGTTAAAGAATGAAAGCTAACTTTCTTTTCTCTTTGCTCTAAAAAATAATATAGTAATGTTAGATAATTTAAACTTTTATGCCTGGATCGTGCTTCTATATTCATGCAAAATCAAATAAAAAACATACATTGCACCATCGTCTCACCAACACAATGATCATGTAGCCCGCAGAGCATCTGATCCTTCTTCCATAGGCAGTTGGTCTTTTCTCTTTTCATCCTCTATTTTAATGCGAATGATTGATGAGAATCATTACACCCTTCTAAGAATTAGAGAAAAGAGATCAGATTACCTCTATTTATACTTGCACTTATCTTATCCTATCAGAAGACTTAATCTTGATTAAAATAAAAATTTTAGTTTAAGTCTTATTAAAAATAATTTTTTTAATTAATTAGACTCACCTAATTGATTCAAGACTTGATCCAATGAGTTAAACCTGACTAAGTAATAATTAGATCATATTATAGAGTTAAATCCAATATTCTCTCACTTGGCCTATATTATCACTTAAAATTAACTCTTTGATTTTGCCAAAATATTTTAAAAATAAATATTTTTTTAATTTTTTAAAATAACAATCCTGAATCAAAATTTTGAAATTGACCCCATGAGTGCGCACTCATTTTATAAAAAATTATCCAATTATCTATTCCTTGAAAGATTCTTTATACTTTGATTAAGTAAAAATCATTAATACAGATCATGGCGGTTATACATCTCAATTGACATAGTCCCTTCCTTGTATAATGACATCAATAATCCTCACTTAATCCAGTTTTATATACTAAAATACATAGGCTATCAAAAATCATAATGCCTATGATAATAGTTTCACTATTATGTCATATAAATGATATTTTTATTTACTTTAATTTTAATAAAAGTCAACCATAATGTATATAAATAATAATTAAATAGAAGTAATAGTAGTTATTAAATATTAAGAGATCTTAAAATAAATATTTATTATAAATTAAATATCTTAATTATAAATGTTCATAATTTTTATATGCTCTTTAAAAATTTTGAGTACTAAATATTTCGTCAAAGAATCAGCTATCATATAAGCAGTGCCAATAAAATTAATAGACACTTGATGATTACTAATCCTCTCATTTATAGTAAGATACTTAACATTAATATACTTATTTGTATTGATCTTCTTGCTACTATTAGAGAAAGAAACTGTAGCAGAATTACCATAATAAATTTTCAATAATTTAAAAATATAATCCATAACTTCGAGCCCTAAGATGAATTTTCTAAACCATAGAGAATGTGCGGAAGCCTCATAGCACTTTATATATTCAGCTTTCATAGTAGAATAGGCAATAATATGCTATTTTATGCTCCTTCATGAGATTGCTTCACCAGCTAATAGAAAGATATAACCTGATGTGAACTTTCACTATCGAGACAACCAGAATAATTTGCATTTGAATAACTGATCACCTCCAACTGATCAGTCTTTCTATAAGTAAGTATGTGATCTTTAGTTTTTAGAAGATATCACATCATCTTCTTGGTAGCTTTTCAGTGGTTCATACCTAGATTACTCTGATATCTATCAAGTATTTTCAAAGCAAAATTGATATCAAGATGAGTACATACTTAAGCATACATCAGACTATCTACTGTAAATGCATAGGATATATCATTCATCTGATTTCTCTCAATCTTATTCCTAGGATACTAAAATTTACTAAATTTATCATCTTTAACGATTGACACTTCACTTGATGAGCAGTTTAATATTCCAAACCTTTCTAGGATCCTAGTAATATAATTTTTTTAAGATAAACCAAGTAACCTCTTATTTCTATCATGATGAATTTTTATACTAAGAATATAAGAACCGTCTTTCATATCTTTCATGTCAAAATATTCAAAAAAAAATTTTAGTTTTATGCAAGAGACCCAAATCATTGGTGGCTAGTAAGATATCATATATAATATTAAAAATATAAACTTACTTTTATTCACCTTCAGATATATATATTAATCAGCAATATTTTTCTTAAATTCAAAGAAAAAATGATATGATTAAACTTTAAGTACCATTGCCTGGCTGAAAGCTTGTTTAAGACTATATATAGATTTCTTTAATTTATATACCAGTCTTTTTTTTCTTATACAAAAAATCCTTCAGACTGTTCCATATATACCTCTTTCTTTAAATCCGCATTGAAGAATGCAATCTTGATATCAATTTGATGTAGCTCTAAATCAAAATAAGCTACTAATGCTATAATAATTTTGAATGATTTTTTTTAAAAATAGAAAAAAATATTTCATCATAATCAATACCTTCCTTTTGAGTGAATCTCTTTACTACAAGTCTAGCTTTATATCTCTCAATATTACCTTTGAAATTTCATTTGATCTTAGAAATCCATGTACAACCTACAGATTTAAATCCTTCAAGTAATTCGATAAGTTTTCAAATTTGATTCTTATTCATAGATTCCATCTCATCTTTTATGGTATCTATCCAAAGTTCAGAATTATCATTTTTTCATAGCATCCTTAAATGAAACTGGATCATTCTTTATTCTAATATCATAATCACATTCTTGTAAGTATACAATATAACATCTAAAATAGCTGATCTTCTAATTCTAGTAGATCTTTGTAATATTTCAGATTCGATATCATTATTATGATTATTTTCAATTAGATCAGATTCATTGACAGTCTATTCAGAAAGTGGTGTATCAATCATCTATTGATATTTTATAATTTCAAATTGAACAAGCTCAAGTAAAATATCTCTAGGTATTACTGTAATAGGAAGATATTCATTTATTTTTTGTAATACTGCATTACGAGGTATACCACTTTCATTATTTTCACCATCCTCAATGAACCTAACAGTTCCATTTTTAACAATTCTAGTGGTGTGTGATGGACAATAAAATCTAAAATTTTTTGATCTTTCTGGATATCTTATAAAGTAATAGCTAATTATTCTAAGATTTAATTTTTTTCTTATGGATTATATAATCAAGCCTCTACAAGATAATTTCAAATATGTAAATATCCTAAACTTGATTTTCTAGCCATCCTTAACTCAAAAAAAATTTTAGGAATAGCCTTACTAGGTATCCGATTAGGATATATACAACAATTTTTAAGATTTCTTTCTATAAATTCAAGGATAATGAGAATTTACTAACCATACTCCTCATCATGTCCATCAAGGTGTGATTATGCCTTTCAACCATACCATTTTATTAAATTTTTTTTGGCATAGTATATTGTTCTATCATACTATGCTAGTCAAAGAATTTGGTAAAAGATCTAGGATTACGATCAGATTCATCATATCTGCCATAGTATTTATCACTCCTATTAGATCTCACAATCTTAATTTTTCTGTCTAACTAATTTTTTACTTCAACTTTGTATATCTTAAAAACTTCCAAAGCTTTAGACTTTTTATATAACAAAAAAACATAACCATAACATGAGAAATCATCAACAAAAATAATAACATATTTTTGCCCTCCAAAATAAGATATAAAATAGCTACAAATATCGATATGTATCAATTTCAAGAGTCCTTAACTTCCAATGATATTCTTTTTATGACTTTTAATTTGATTTTCTTTAATGCTATCGATGCACATACCAAAATCATTAAAATCTAGATTTGGTAAAATATCTTTCTTAACCAATCTAGTGATCTTTTCTTTTAATATATGATCTAATTGCCTATGCTACAGTATTGAAGAACTTTCATTTACAATACTATATTTTATTTCGATGTTGACATTTAAAATAAGCAAAGATTGTTCAAAAAAAGAATTCAAATTTAATTTATATAATCCATTACACAATATTTCAGTATCAACAAAAATAAAAATTTTCATTAATTTAAAATTTGAATTTACAAAAGTAAATAAAAAATATTCTAAATCAAGTTTTGATAAAAAAATTAGATTTCTAGATACTAAAGGAATATAAAAGACATCATATAGATTTAATTAAAATCTGGTGTCTGTAATAAGTCTATAGGTCTTGATTGTAATGACTTTGGATTTCATCCGGTTCTCCATAAAGATTCACTGTTCTCTATCATTTAATTTTTAGCTTAAAAAAGATTTCTGTATTGAATTAAAAACATGAATTATAGTATCCTAATCAATCCACTAAGTATTAAAAGGAACATCAATAAAATTGATTTTGAAATAAACAAGTGATAAGAGATTACTCTTCTTTTCGAACTATTTTCTTCTTTTCTCATAATTCTTCTTGATATGTCTCTCTTTCTTATAGAAAAAATATTTTAATTTATGAGAACCTTTTGTTGGTAGATTGTTGGATTCTTTATTTTCTTTCTTTGCCTTCTTTCTCTTAGGACGCTCTTATAAAACTACATGAACAATTAGGATCTCTTCTTATTTCAATCTCTCTTTCTCTTACACACACTGATAAATGGGTTCATTCATTATCCATGATTTATTGTGTGCATTGTAGTAAATCTTAAATTAAACAAATTAGGATAGAAAAGAATTGAAAAAAAATTGGATAAAAAAATTTTTAGACACTATCATGCCCAAATTATTTAATTTTTTAGCTATATCATGCATTTTCATGATGTGCTTTCGCACTCCAGAAAATTCATCATATTTTATAGAAGTTAATTTATTCATTAGGATACCAGCTAAGGTTTTATTTGATTTGATAAACTATTATTCTATAGAGAAAAGATATTCAGAGATCAATTCATTATTAGGAATAGATCCTCAAATGTTTCTTACTATAGAATTTTTAATAATCATAAGAGACAATCTACTATAATGCTCCTATTTTTTAGATAATTTTTTATGATAAGAAAAACTAGTGAGGGTAAGTGGATCTGGCTGAGACTTATGAAGGACCAAATCTAAATCTAGGCATCATAAGACAATGAGAAGCTGCTCATGTCAATCAGAATAATTTGATCCATTCAGTATGAGAATATTAGATAGATGTGATGAGCATGAAGTAATGATCCTGGCTATAAATAACAAAACATACTTATAACTATAAATATGATGTAAATTTCATAATATAATTCTACTAATTATACTTATTATACAACTATAAAATATCTTTGGATAATAATCATAGCATATAATAAGTGTCGTAATCAATTTAATCATAAATTTAAACATAATAAATAATGCAAAAATATGCATCACATAAATCATAACCAACAATAATATGAAATATATAAGTAAGAATAATAATTATGGCATGTATATATAATACATGTTTAAACTATAACCCATCATATTAGTTACACTTGCAGTAGTTTAACTAACTATGATTACAAAAATTTAAGATTATTCTCATCTTTGAGTGTAGAACTTTCCATCTTTATGTAATTCAAGTTAGTCAATCTTTTACTATTAATTTTGTATCAAATTATAGTTACCTTTGGATTTACTATAACAGATACACTTTTATATAATTTTTGAACTATAATGAGAGAAAATTATTAGCCTTCAATGACTCTACTACGCAAGACTCATAGAGTACTCTGGGCTCTTTGGAGCTACGCAAAAACACACTTGAATAGTATAATAATGAGCAAAATTATTATTTAAATAATTTAATTATTTAAATATTTTATTTATATAAAAAAATTTAATTATAATATTTTTCAAACCATCATAAGTCTAATGGTTCAAAAAATGCTCAAATTGAATGAAAAATGAACAAAATTTAACAATAAAGGACTTAACTATAAATAACAGAAATATAAGAGCATTTTTGTAAAATAGCAGCTTTAAAACTATTCAGAAAATCGATAGAGATTTTAATGTAATTTATTACTTTATTAGGGATTAAATTATAAAACTATCTTAAAGGTTCTTTTCAGAATTTAAACTTTTCAAGGGCTTATCTACAAAAGTTTTTTTTTTATTAAATGGGTTCTATGTGGATTTTGGTTTCGGGTTCAAGTCCTAAACCTGGATCTATTTAACCTTTCTTCCCTGAGTCTTCTCCGATCAAAAACCTTTCAAAACCCCATGGCTACCGCACGGGCAGCCGACCGGTAGCCCCAAGTTTGCCCCGACTGGCACCCATTGTTTCTGCCAGATTTAGGGCCGTTGCCGGCTCTTGCCGGCCTTTTCCCATCGCCAACCTCGTCGTGGCACCGAACTGCCACCCCTTGCTTCCTCGACCACTTGAGGACCATGAGGGTGGGCGGCTGACCGAGCGCTGCCCCCCACTGTCGCAGCCCGCACCGCCCCTTCCGTTCCACCTACCGCCGCTTAGCACTCGCAGCCACAGAAGCTGTGGGTGGCACAGATAGCCGCCACCGCCACTATCTGTGCCACTACCGCAAGGCAGCGGCGACAGCTCTGACCTATCGCCATCATGATAGCAGCCGTGGTTGCTGCCCCATTCGTCGGATGGTGTGGTCGGCCCCATTTTTTTTAAAATTTTTTTATTTTTTAAAAATTAATAAATATTTAATTTAATTTTTAAAACTTTAATTAATTCTAAAAATTATGAAATCATGATTCTAATTTTTCAAAAATAAATAAAAAATTATTAAAATTTTTTTTACATGAATACGAAGCATGGATCCTAGGCTCTGATACCACATATTAGATAATTTAAACTTTGATGCCTGGATCGTGCTTCTATATTCATGTAAAATCAAATAAAAAATATATCTTGCACCATCGTCTCACCAACACGATGATCACGTAGCCCGTATAGTATCTGATCCTTTTTCTGCAAGTAGCCGATCTTCTCTTTCCTCATCCTCTATCTTAATGTAGATGATTGATAGGAATTGTCACATTCTTCTAAGAGTTGGAGAAAAGAGAATCAGGCCATCTCTATTTATACCTGCACTTATCTTATTCTATTAGAAGACTTAATTCTGATTAAAGTAGAAATTTCAATCTATGTCTTATTAAAAATAAAATTTTTTAATTAATTAGGCTCACATAATTAATTCAGGATAAGATCCAATGAGTTAAATCTGAATAAGTGATAATTAGATCATATTATGAACTTAAATCCAATAAGTAAATTATATTTGGAGAGTTGGAGAAGATGTGATAGATGATTTTGCAAGAGGTTGATGCAACGACGGCTAAACTCCGCACAGATTTAAAGATGCAGAAGTTTGATAGGATTGTTTTTAACTTCCTCCATGCAGGTTTTAAAGGAAAAAGATGACAAGATTCGACTGATTGAGAAGGTAGAATAGTTCATGTTTTCACTTGTAACGGAAATATCGAGTCATTGTTACACATGATCCACGGGTTCATCCACTCTTACTTTTCATTTTTATGGCTATCCATGCATACGCTTCTATCTTCAAGGAGAATTTTTGTAGCCAAAAGAGCTCGACTACACAAAAGGATTCAACAACCATGTTTAGTTGCAAGTAATTATGAAAAATACCAACCATATGCTCCATTATCTATACAATTAGTAAACTTGCAGTGAAATAAATTTTTGAATTTTCATATTTTTTGTCAAGATTGTTTGTATATATGCCTCAACTTTTCGAACCATGTAACTTGAGTTGAAGCACCTTATTATAGGTCGCCCTTAATTTATACAATTAGGGACATTCTACTTTGCTATCTCACAAATCTTGAGACCGTTCTCATATTAGGGTTTATCTGGATGACTAGACCCACAATCCCATAAGAATTATGGATTTGG
The DNA here is from genome assembly GCA_006176705.1 of Cocos nucifera. Classification (NCBI taxonomy): domain Eukaryota; kingdom Viridiplantae; phylum Streptophyta; class Magnoliopsida; order Arecales; family Arecaceae; genus Cocos; species Cocos nucifera. Next base: position 378,603 of record QRFJ01001314.1, on the reverse strand, counting down.
GCCAATATAACCACTTAATGAGGTTTAGCCCAATCTGTTTTTATATATACCCAAAGAACAATTGCAGTGGGTTGGCCTGAATCGTGGTTTCTTTGGATTTTTATAAAGATAGGCTTAGCCCAGCTTTATTTAGAGGGTTGTAAAGGCCCAAACCTATGATTCTTACGGGATTCTTAGCCCAATCATCCAAATTAATAGGCTATTATGTTAGACCCAAAATCCCATTGGGTTCATAGTTAAAATCATTTTCTTCTTCCTATGGAATTTGAGCCAGCTCACTTAAAAAATGACCCTAGATACTTGAAAACATAAGCTTAGTCAATTTATAATCTAATGAACCTTTGGCGGTTGAGCCACGAATCCTATGAAATTTTGGGCCCAACCATCCAAATAAGTCCTTAAATGTTTCAGTCTATTATTGCAGTTACGAACATATTTAAGTTACTATTTTGCAAACGTCCATGCTCTTTTAACTTTGCTCATCTTAATTTCATAATTAATTTTTTTAGAAAATCACAAGTGACAACGTTTTTGGATTATCATGATACTATGTTTGATTCAAACAATTTTGAGCTGTCCCCATCCTCCACGATCAAGACCACCTATTGTGTTATACTGAATCGGCTCAGTTATGCTCCTTCTTCTTTCTCCAATAGTTTATATTAAGGCATGATTATTATTGGAGATAAACCTCGCTCCCATCGAAGTCTAGTTTGGTACTTAGCCTAATGCAATTGATAATCATGAAAAAGCTTTGATCGAGAATTTTCTCCCCAGCAGCCGAGCTTCCCCTAACGGCCGAACTCATTTAGTGGTTGAACTCTTCCAGCTGGACTCTGAATCCAATCGAACTTTTCCAGTGGCTGAACTTCTTCTGGACTCCTCTAGCAGTCGGGCTTCTACGAAAGTCGAACTTCTTTCGGATTTCTTCAGCAGTCAGGCTTCTAGTGAAGCCGAACTTATTCCAGACTCCTCCAGCAGTCAGGCTTCTACGGGAGCCGAACTTTTTTCGGACTCCTCCAATAGTCAGATTTCTACGAGAGCCGAACTCTTTTCGGACTCCAGCAGTCAGGCTTTTACGAGAGCCAAACTCTTTTCGGACTCCTCCAGCAGTCGGGCTTCTATAAAAGCTGAACTTTTTTTGGATTTTTTCTTCAAACGGATTCCTATAGACGATCCCACTACTGAACAGTTACGATTGTCATTTATTAGGACAGTTATGATTGTCATTTATCAGGACAATTACGATCGTCATTTATCAGGATAATTATGATTAGCATTTATCAGGATAGTTACGATTGTCATTTATCAGGACGGTTATGACTGTTACAATAAGCTTCGTCTATAAAAAAGGACCCTCTAGATATATTTTCTCTAAGCTCTCTTTTTTTTCTCGAAACTCTGCCAAACTCTTCTTTGAGCACTCTATTTCTGTTGGTCAGAAGAGCTAACTTGACCATCAGAGGATCCTACCGGAGCCACAACCACTGACTCCTGATGAGACTTTATTTTGCAGGTCCTTGGCGGCGACCTCATCTTTCTCGGCTCCAACTTGATCTGACGTCAACCAAATTCTGCACCAACAGAATTGGCGCTAGAAGGAGAGCTTCTATTCCTTAGGTTTTCTTGATCTTAAAGGAGTGCTCAGCAATGATCTTTCTCCTTTCTCTCTAGAATTCTTTCCAAAAAAAAGCCTCCCAAGAAAGCTTCGATCCGACGATCAACGGCCTCTGCAGCCAGATCCCATCTAGATACAACCTTCCAGCTTTGGTAACTCAGGCTTCATCTATAGCCATGATGGATGTGGAGCAGTTCAACCTGCTGGTTCAGTAGGTTCATGACCTCATGGATGCGATGCAGACCATACATCGACAGGCTCCGGTACCAGTTCGATCAGAGTAAGCTTCTTTGGAGCCCCATGATCTAATCTAGAAATGACCGACCTCAGCTATCTGATCTTTGGTCTCCGAAAAGGAAAAGCAGAGGATGGAAGACCCATGCTCGGACCACGACTTGACTCAGGAGGAAGCTTCACGTCCATTCCATCAGAAAATCTTGAAGATCAACAATCGTGAAGATCTCCTGGATCAAAGGCTCCTAGAAATGAGTCGACGAATCGAAGAGCTCTATCATACTTCCTCCTCACATGGTAATGATATTCGCACTGACCCTCCTTTTTCTCAGAGGATCATGCAAGAACCAATCCCACTGAACTTCAAGCTCCCGTAGTTTGAGAGTTATGATGGAACCTCTGATCCGGTCGATCATCTAGAGGCCTTCTGGATAATGATGTTGCTCCATGTGCGTCAGACGCTATTTTGTGTCAGACTTTTTCATCCATCCTCAAGGGAGCTACCATAAATTGGTATTCGGCACTTAAGTCGGGTATCATCTTTTTCTTTAATTAGATGAGCCATCAGTTCATGGCTCACTTCGTCAGCAGTCGACGTCCGCACCGAGGTTTGGATTTTCTGATGAACATCAAGCAAAAGAAGGAAGAATCCATCCGGACTTATATTATCTGATTTAATATCGCTGCATTGGAGGTTCGGAACCTAGATCAATCAGTCATAATGGCCGTACTCAAGGATGGCTTCTAGAAGAATAATTTGTTATTCTCTTTGGAGAAGAAGTACCCTAGGAACTTTGCCGATCTGCTAGCTCGGACTAAAGGTTACACCCAAGCAAAAGAGGCCTTCAAGGCCAGAGACGATGAAGCCTTTGGTAAGCGGCGAATCGGCGAGCTAGGTGGATCCACCGAGGAAGAAAAGCCGAGCGAAGTTAGGCCACGCTCCCAAACTCCCTCTAAGTGAAAGCAAATCCAAACTTCCCTCCGGGCTCGGAGGCAGAGAAGCCTGGATAGAAGGACGCGATGAGATTCTCCCCAACGAAGATTTTACAACTACGCCCCCCTCAATGCTCCTAAAATTTAAGTGCTGATGGAAATCAGTGAGCAACTGCCGAGGCCAAAAAGGATGCACTCTCAATTTAGCAAGCGCAATCCCAACAAGTTCTGCCTTTATCATCATGATCATGGTCACGATACTGAGGAGTATATTCAACTTCAAGATGAGATCGAGGAGCTCATTAAGCGAGGTAGATTAGGCCGATTCCTATGGTGATGACCTAAAAGGCGAAAAGATCGGTCGAGGATATTGCCGCAGCCTAAGCCACCAAGGAAGGAGGATCAACAAGAAGATCGATTGCCTCTCGGCATCATCAATATGATCTCAGAAGGACTTCGACAAGGAGAGGCCAGTAGATTCGAGGGATCGGTGAAGAGATGGAGGATTGAAGAACTCATAACCTTTACTGAGACAGATGCTCAGGGGGTCCAATTTTTCCATAATGATACGATTGTAATCTCTTTAAACATTATCGATTATGATGTACACCATATTTTAATAGATAATGTAAGCTCGACCAATGTATTATTTTATGATGCCTTCTCAAAAATGTCCTTATTCAATAACCACTTGGGGCCTATGAACTTCTCATTGATGGGCTTCATTGGTGATGTCGTACCAGTTAAGGGCATAATAACTTTGACCGTGACTGCGGGGCAACGTCCGAAACTGGCTAAGGCATAGGTCAACTTTTTAGTCGTAAGAACTCCATCCGTCTATAATGCTATTCTCGGTCGACCTGGTCTAAATGCACGTCAGGCAGTGGTATCAACTTATTATTTAAAGATGAAATTTTCGATGGGTTACGGGATCAGAGAGGTCAAGGAAGATCAAGCTCTGGCAAAGCACTGCTACTCAATCGCTCTGCATAGGGAAGAACAGTCCGACCCTTATTCTGTTGATGGGTTGGATGTTTGCAATGACCTTATTGAGGAGCGGGGCGAGCCTATGGAGGATCTCGTATCTATGCCCTTGAACGACGGAAATGCGGAGCACACTGTACAGATCAGCTCCAACTTAGAGGATGAGGTTCGGGAGCAACTCGTCGCCTTTCTCAGAAAGAATGCAGATGTTTTTGCCTGAATCTCAGCGAACATACCAGGAATTGATACCGAGGTTATGAAACATCAGTTGATCGTTGATCCAAAGTATCAACTGATAAAAGAAAAACTACGCAGCCATGCCTCGGAGAGGCAGAAAGCAATTACGAAAGAAGTAGGCAAGCTCCTCAAAGTTGGGTTCATCCGAAAAGTCAACTATCCGACCTGGATCTCAAATGTGGTCCTTGTCAAGAAGGCAAACATCAAGTGGAGGATGTGTATAGACTTCAAAAAGCTGAACAAAGCCTGCCTATAGAACAGCTACCCTCTTTTCAAGATTAATCAACTGGTAGATGCAATCTCAGGCCATGAGCTTCTCACCTTTATGAAGGCCTTCTCTGACTATAATCAGATATGGATGGTGCTAGAGAACAAGAAGAAAACTACTTTTGTTACTGATCGTGGTCTTTACTATTTTAAGATTATGCCATTTGGGCTCAAGAATGCTAGGGCAACATTCCAGCACCTAAAAAATAAAATCTTTAAGGAGCAGATTAGCCATAATATGGAGGTGTATGTGGATGACATGCTCGTCAAAAGTCGAGCTTCTATAAACCACCTTACCGACCTTGAAGAGACCTTCAGTGTACTCAAGAAGCACAAGATAAAGTTGATCCTGATCAAGTACGCCTTTGGTGTGACCTCTGGAAAGTTTTTAGGATTTATCGTGTCGAGGCACAAGATTGAAGCAAATTCAGAGAAAATTCAAACCATTTAAGAGATGACCGCTCCAAAGACAATCAAAGAAGTTCAGTACTTGACTGAAAATGTGACATTCCTAAATCGCTTCATCTCGAGATCGGTTGAGCGATGCATGCCCTTCTTTCAAGTTCTCAAACAACCAAAGAATTTTTGCTGGACGATGGAGTGCCAACGGATATTTGAGGAGCTCAAAAACTACCTCGGCTTACCCTCACTGTTGGCATAATCCAAACTTGGAGAAGAATTATTCTTGTATCTAGTGATCTCCTCGGGGTCCTTGGCAGCAGTCCTAGTCAAGGAGGAAGAAAAGATACAATGGTCGGTCTACTATATAAGCTGGATCTTAAAGGATGTAAAGATCAAGTATTTTAAGCTAGAAAAATTGACTTACTTTCTTCTAATTATTGCTAGGAGGCTCCGACCTTACTTTCAGGGGCACACCATAATAGTCCTCATGGATCAACTAATAAAGGCAGTCCTTCAGCGAATGGATGCTTTCAAAAGAATTATAAAATGGATAATCGAGCTCACAGAATTTGATATCAATTATCGACCTTGGCCATCGATCAAAGCTCAAATATTAGTAGATTTTGTAATAGAATATACCATTTCTGATGATGCCGAGCTTGAGCGGAACGAGACTGGTGCTCTGCTGTTGCAACCGAACCTTCCTGAAGAGACAGCCAATCTTTTCGAAGGTTTTTGGGCTCTGTACGTAGATGGTTCGTTCAACTCTGTTGGAGCGGGTGCAGGATTAGTCTTAGTCAGCTCCGTAGGAGTCGTTGTCGAGTATGCGTTGTGCTTCAAATTTTTTACAACTAATAATGGGGTCGAGTATGAAGCACCGATCGGATTAAAAATTGTAAGAAAATTAAGAGTAGATCGACTTCAAATCTATAGTGATTTTTAATTAGTGGTCGACCAAGTTAGTGACAGCTATGAAGCACGAGAGGAAAGTATGATAAAATACGTTAAAAAAGTAAAAGACTTGACTCCGATTTTTAGCTATTTCGGCATTCGATAGATTTCGAGAGTAGAAAATATAAGAGCCAACCTCCTCTCTAGGTTGGCCACTTCAGCTTCAACCGAACTATCCAAATAAGTATTTTTTGAGACTCTGAAGCGCTCAAGATTAGAAGAATCGTAGATCATTTTGTAGATAGAACTTGAGCCGAGCTGGATCGATCCATTGGTTGCCTACCTCAAGGAGGGAGTCCTTTCTCATGACCCGAAAGAAGCTCAAAAACTCAAGAATCAAGCCTTTCGATATATTTTGTACGAGGGCAGGTTGTATAAGAGGTCGTATTCGCTGTCGCTGTTGAGATGTCTCCGATCTTCAGAAGCTGACTTCGCATTATGAAAAGTGCACGAGGAAATCTATGAAAGTCATATAGGAGCTAGGTCCCTATCGCAAAAACTACTTCAGTAAGGGTACTATTGACCGACCTTATTCCATGATTCTATGGAGTACGTCAGAAAATATGATCGCTGTCAGAAGAATACGAGCATACAAAGATGGCCAACTTTCGTGCTTACTCCGCTAAGTGCATTCTGACCATTTGCGCAATAGAGAATAGATATACTTGGCCCTTTTTTGACAGCATCCGAACAACGAAAGTTCCTCCTGATCGCGATCGACCACTTCACCAAATAGGTCGAAGCCGAATCTCTAGCCAAAATTATCGAGGCTAAGATATAAGACTGCATTTGAAAGTCAATAGTTTGCCAATTCGGTCTACCCTGAATCTTTATAATCGATAACGGATGATAATTCGTTAGGACGAAGTTCACCGACTTCTGTGAAGATCTAAACATCTTCCATAACTTTACATTGGTAGCTCACCCACAGGCAAATGGGGAGGCTGAAGTGACCAACCAAACTCTGCTGCAAGACATCAAGACAAGGCTCGATAGAGCAAAGGGAGCCTGAGTGGACGAACTCTACCACATCCTCTAGGCATACCGAACTACTCAAAGGCTGCCAACTGGAGAAACACCATTCGCCTTGGCCTTTAGAACAGAGGCATTCATCCCGATTGAACTTAAGCTCTCGTCAGCATGGATCATGCCTTTCAACGAGCAGCATAACCCACAGGATCTCAGAGTCAACCTCGATCTGCTGGAAGAAAAAAGGAAGAAAGCCTAGGTTCCGATGGCGGCCTACGGACGAAAGGTGGCCCAGTACTATAACTCCAGAGTCAGAAATAAAACATTCAGAGTGGGAGACATAGTGCTTCGACGAGTCACCGTCTCTTAGCCTCAGAGTCAGAAAAAGCTTGCCCCAAATTGAAAAGATCCGTATGAGATGGTGGAGGTCATCCAGTCCGAAACTTATCGTCTGAAGGAGCTCGGAGAAACAATGCTCCCACGACCTTGGAACTCAAAAAATCTGAGGATGTACTATCAGTAATTTTTTCATAATAAAACTTTTTTATTTCAACATTATTATTTCTTAGTGCAAAAATTATCTGATGACAGAAAAGAAGCAATTAGAAGTGGCCGTGTTAAGAACAAGAGGAGGACCTCATCCTAACGTGAGCAAAGTCAAAGACCTTATCCATTTTAGACGAGATAGAGGGAGAGGCCCTAACAATGGCTCTTACGTGCCTCTATAGCCCATTAGGAATAGAAGGAGGATCTCGTCCTAACGTGAGTAAAATCGAAGATCTCATTCATTTTAGACAAGATGGAAGAAGAGGTCCTAATAACGGCCCTTATATGCCCCCACAGTCCGTTAGGAATAGAAGAAAAATCTCATTCTAACGTGAGCAAAGTCGAAGACCTCGTTTACTTTAGACGAGATGGGAGGAAAGCTCTGGACAACAGTTCTTCTATGCCCTCACAGTCCATTAGGAACAGGAGGAGAATCTCGTCCTAATGTGAGCAAAGTCGAAGACCTCATTCATTTTAGATGAGATGGGAGGAGAAGCCCTGACAATGATCCGCACGTGCCCCCACAGTCCATTAGGAATAGGAGGAGGACCTCGTCCTAATGTGAGCAAAGTCGAAGACCTCGTTCATTTTAGACGAGATGGGAAAGAAGCTCTGGACGACGTAGTCCGCATGTGCCCCCATAGTTCATTAGAAATAGGAGGAGAAATCTCATCCTAACGTGATCAAAATCGAAGATCTCGTTCATTTTAGATGAGATGGGGGGAGAAGCCCTGACAATGGCCCTCATGTGCCCCCATAATCCATTAGGAATAGGAGGAGATCTAATGTGAGCAAAGTTAAATGCCTCGTTCAGTTTAGATGAGGTGAGTGGAGAGACCCCAACAACGGTCCTATTGTGCTTAAGCCTTAACTTCGACATCAATCTTAGCTGGAAATAAGATCTTCCTCGAACTTCAACTTGAACTGGCATAGAGCCCTGAAGAGGACTTCGATAATCATCCTTTTTGTACTCCCTTTCTTCGAATTTCAAACTTGGAAGTAGGGGAACTATTATTGGAGATAAACTTCACTCCCATCGAAGTTCAGTCTGGTATTTAGCCTAATGCAACTGGTAATCACGAAAAAGCTTTGATCGAGAATTCTCTCCCCAATAGCTGAGCTTCCCCCAACGGTCGAACTCATTCAGTAGCTGAACTCCTCCAACTGAACTCCAAATCCAATCGAACTTTCCCAGCGACTGAACTCTTTCTGGATTCTTCCAGTAGTCGGGCTTTTACGAAAGCCAAACTTCTTCCGAATTCCTCCAGCAGTTGAGCTTCTATGAAAGTCGAACTCCTTTCGGACTCCTTCAGCAGTCGGACTTCTACGAAAGTCGAACTTATTTCGGACTCCTTCGGTAGTCGGGCTTCTATAAAAGCCGAACTCTTTCCGAACTTCTCCAACAGTCGGACTTCTATGGAAGCCGAACTTGTTTTGAACTCCTCCAGCAGTCGGACTTTTACGAAAGCCGAACTTCTTTCGGACTCCTCCAGCAGTCGGGCTTCTACGAAAGTCGAACTTCTTCTGAACTTTTTCTTCAGATGAATTTCTACAGACGATCCCACTACTGAACAGTTACGATTGTCATTTATCAGGATAGTTATGATCATCATTTATCAGGATAATTATGATTAGCATTTATCAGGACAGTTATGATTGTCATTTATTAGGACAGTTACGACTGTTACAACAAGCTCCGTCTATAAAAAGGGATCCTCCAAATACGTTTTCTCTAAGCTCTCTTCTTCTTTTCGAAACTCTACCGAACTCCTCTTTGAGTACTCCATTTTTGTTGGTCAGAAGAGCTAACTTGACCGTCGAAGGATCCTATCAGAGCCACCACCACCGACTCCGAATGAAACTTTATTTTACAGATCATCAGTGGCGACCTCGTCTTTCTCGACTTTAGCTTGATTCGGCGTCAACCAAATTCTGCACCAACAGTTATTATGTTCAAGAATGGGTTATTCTTCCATTACATTCTCCAATTTAAATATTTTATCTTGATATAGAAATGTGATATTTCACTATATTATAGGATTCTTTAAAATTTCAGAATATGCTCGACTCCAAAGTTGCAAACAAACATACACACACGAATG
>QRFJ01001314.1:249360-366860 GCA_006176705.1 Cocos nucifera | reverse complement strand
TCTTGTCAATTCAGGAGGGCTGAAAAAGGAAGGACACCAAAGCAATAAAGGGGGTGGCACAATTCAGAGTTAATTAAAAGATTTGATTTGGGGCGGCAAAAATAAAGATGGAAGGAGATATACAAGGCTCTTAAAAATAGTCTATAAAAGCGGGAGGGGAGCAAGCTTAATGAAAAAAAAGTTCTCCTCCAAGCCCTAGCTTGCCTCCATGCCACCGTAGTCCTCTCCTTCTCCATGCCAAAACCCCTTCTCTCTATCCCCTCTTCAAACATCTACAAAGGCCTTCACCCCATATACCTTTCATTTCTCATCTTCTTCCATCTAAAAACCCTAAAACTCTAACTATTTCTTCCCTACATCATCATCTCCTTTTTGTCCACTTTCATCCTTCTTTTAATTGCTGCCCAGGTGCTCCCTCAGCCTGAGGATATCAGCAAAAAAAAATTTCATAGCCGACTAGTTCTCCATCTTCTTGGAAAATCACTGTAACACTTGTAACAACAGTATTCTTTTTTTTATTATTTTTTATACCTTCTTTTTTATAAGCAATAAAAAAACTTGATTTTATTTCTTCATATCTGTGTATATCTTTTATTTATTTGCATAAGATCATAGTCTAGAATAGCTTATGACTCCTGGGATGAGCCGTGATCTAAGAATACGGTTCATGCTCTTGAGATAGCCTATTTCTAAACATGATTTCTTTTATTTTGCGTATACAATTTTGACTAGCCTATACTCCAAAGAGACGTGCCGTGATCCAACGGGTACGGTCATACTCTTTTCAGATAGGCTATATCTTGGTTGGTTATATACTACTTATTTGCATATTGAAAGGGTACCAACTGTCTAACAAGAAAATAATTGGAATTCAAAAATTCTTCTCTCATACTTGAATCAATCCTTTATTAGTGCTCTATTTTATTTTACCATTGCTTATTTATTATTCTAATAATCTTCTAATCAATCAATCAGTATGTATTTTTTCTCTAATCTATTCTTAATTACTCAAACATAACTAAGCTTATGATCCTCGTGGATATAAACCTGACTTGCACTATCTACATAGTAGTAAGTTAGTGATTTAATTTTGACCATCCACAACAGTGACCACAGTGTGAGAAAAAGGAGAATTATTTCACCTAAACTTTTTTGTGGCTAGAGCCAACCATTAGTCCTTGTTATCAATGCCTTTTGCTAATAAGAAAACATGTGTTGTTTATTTGTCCCTTCATCAGTTTTTTCTTCTCTTTTCTCTTGAATTTTGATCACCTCCGGCATTTAACTTTTGTCTCAACTTTTTAATTGTTTGATCAACTCTATCACATGCTACTTGTGCTCGTATGCAAACGTCTAGCTCCATAAAAGAAACATTGCTTGCTCAAGGATGGGGTAAGGTGGGAGTGGTTTTTTAAGTGGGAGGATTGAAGATACCCAAGGTAAAAGAAACTTTTGAATGAGGAAATGGGCCATGGGATGTTTTGAGACTCACAAAAGGAGCCTGGCATTTGAATAAAGTGAGGAGAGATCAAGATGAGGCTACTTGTCTTCAAAGGGATTAGCTTTCTTATGATCGGGCACTACTCTTTAAATATTCAAAAAGCATTGAGGCTAAAATCATGAGTTTATTAAGATTTAAATGATAAGTTTTCATGTGAAAATTGAAGATAGTAAGTAGAATCTTATATAGGTCCATCTGATGATGTGAAGTAGCAGCAAATTTCCATGCTATCTAATTTATAACTATATTTTGTTAAAATAGTCAATAGTGTTAGAAACTTTTTACTACTTACAAGTATATATTCTAGTGTTCATTTGATAAAAGTAGATAATGCAATTGTTTTTGATAAAAATGTAGATATTATAGTTGATGAAGTTTTACACATATGGTGCATCTCTTGTGCCATTGACTTGTCACTTGTAAAATTTATTACAATATGTGTGTTTTTGAACTAAAATTGGATGGACTCTTTATCTATTGAAATTATGGGGCATATTAGTCTTTATATTTTCAGAAATTAGCTTTAACAAAGAAAATTAATAGGGTATATTTTTTGTGAGAAGAGATAGGCCTAATTGCTATATTTGTAACTATTTTGGACTTTATCCATCAAGAGACTCATCGTCAGTCAATAAATTGCTAATAGTAAATCAATGTATTTCTTCCAACTTTTTGCTAAATTAGTAACTATTCAAATATATAAAACATTCAGCCCTATATTAATGCTATATTTTAGATATTAATATAGATGTTATACAATATCTAAGATAAATATACAACTAGCAACTGATTTCTTGCTCTAAACATTTCCATGTAATCTTTTAATATTGCCCAGATTTTTAGTGACAAATGAATTCTTTGATGTAAAATCAATAATTTATCAATCAATGAGCCTTGAAAGATAGTTTCAAGCCATCCAGTAGACAAAATGATGGTTAAAAGACTCCAAAGCCCAAATATTAGGTATAAAAACACTTAGAACAACATTATTCATGGTAATAAATGTAACTTAGGGCTTTGAAAAAGTATATCATACTTCAGAAACTATTATGTAAATTTTAAATATTTAAAAACTACTGCAGAAAATCAGAAATTTGAGTAGTCAACATGCAAAGCCCCTTTTACTTCACCAAGAAGTTGCAGTCTGTTAGATTTGATCGGGTTAGAACGCATACCTTGAATGTTGTTAATCCCGAAATAAATGGAAGTGATTGTATTTGTATTTGGACTTATTTGATGACCCTTTTATCTTGCACTCTAAGAACCATGGTCTTGTGCTTTCGTTAAGCATACTCCAAAATTCGGAAAGAAGACTATGAGAGTCCTCTTATGGTATCCACACCTTAGATGCCTAAGGCTCCTTTTGGATGGTTGGCTTGGAGGAAGATAGAAAGAATATACGAAAAGTATATCAGTAGTTTTCCATAAAGGGGTATGATATGTGACCATTTATTTATAGAGGCACGTACTACGATCCTACTTTCACATGATCTATAGTTGGGAGTTATCTAAAATTCTTAACTTCTACTTAGGATATGACTGAGCCAATAAAATGCACTTAGGATGTGACTAAAATTTTTAATTAATTAATTAATTAATTTTAATATTTACATGTGCACATTTATCCTATATGGACATATTGGTATTCTATACTAACGTTAACAATCTTCCACTTGAACACATAGGATAACACATCTCCCATATGCATACAAACTTATCTCCTCATACAGGGCATTAAGGCATGCGACTTTAACGATAAAGAATGATCATACTATATCAAGCAATCACCAAGACTGACATAGTACTTGCTACAAAGAAAATAAAGACAATATCGTCTATGCCTCAAATAATTTATGTCACATCAATCAAATACTTTCAAACCCTCGAGAATAACTCTAAACAATATTTAACCATCATTCCAAGCTTTTATACTCATGATCATCATACTTAGGATAACCGTTTAGACTATGAGAAATAAAAACTTGCATGATGTGATCTAAATTATCTTTCCTAAAATCTGAAGTAATCCATCTTTTGGTCCAACCACTTTTCTAGACATGGTTCGCATAGCTGCTCACACTGGCAAATTGGATGATATGCTAAAGTAGTGAAATCAAACCTCAACTTCATAAAATGACTCTAGATCCAAAGGCATAAGGTAATAGGGTCTCATACAGTGACAGAAAGAGAACTATCATGTCACTCTCCTATGACGGTCGAATATGAGTTTATGTTGTATGATGTATATGCTATGGTGGAGCTCCCACTAATTAGAAAATGTCACACTCATAAACACCATATGGATATTGGTCTAGTCACCACTAAGGTACTAACCTGAGCTACTCAACTCATGAGTGCCCATATTCGACTTCTAACAAGCTTACTATGGATTGAGATAGATCCATAGTTGACTTTCTAAGAAGTCTTATCTTAGACTTGCTAAGACGATAATAACCTTCTTGAATACCCCACATATATCAAGGCACTTACACCAACAATATAAATCTAGGTGTAAGCTATCTCATCCTGCACACCACTCAGCTATCAGAGTGATCGTCTATGTGAGTGGACCAATCTAAGCTTGGTGACATTCAAGAACACATGCTACAACAACGATTTTAATCCCAACAATATACTCAAAATGTGCCATATCATAAAACTGTAAATGAATAACAAATGTTCATCAGTACAAAATAAACATCAATGTCCAACCCAGTGATCCAACTAAAGGACTCAAACTTTTCGTAATCCTATGCGTTTAATATGACTCTCAAATACGTTCCTACCTAATGGCTTAGTTAATGGATTAGCCACCATCTCAATACTAGGAATGTGTTTCGGGATCATTTCTCCATCCATAACTTGTTCTTTTATGTAGTGATATTTTCTCTTTATATGCTTGCCTCTATCATGAAACTTGGGATCTTGTGCAAGTTGCATGGCAGCCATATTATCGATATGTATCTCAATAGGCTCATCAACATGGGTTGTCACCCCAAGCTCTTGCAAAAAAGTACTTAGCCAAGTTGCATGTCTTTCAGTCTTTGAACTAGCAACATATTCTACTTGCACAATGGATTGTGCAATACAATTCTATTTCTTACTTCGCCATGAGTTGGTACCTCCTCTAAGGATAAAAATATATACTGATGTGGAGATACTATCATTTATGTCTCCGCTAAAATCAGCATCAGTGTAGCCAGGCAATCTCATGTCTCCACCCTGGAACACAAGAACATAATCAGATGTACTACGAAGATACCTCATGATCATTTTCATAAGTTTTTAGTGTTCTTCACTTGGATTACTCTAGAATTTGCTTGCAAGCCCAATGGCAAAGCAGATATCGGGGTGAGTATACTTCATAAGGTACATCAGGCTCCCAATGGCATTGGCATATGATTTTTTTTCATTAATTTTCTTTCTTCTTCTATCTTTAGGCATTGTCTAAGACTTAAGGTGTAATCTTTATCAATTGGAGTATCAACAAGCTTTCAGGTATGTATAGAAAGCACTCAAGAACTTTATTTACATAGGTTTCTTGAGATATACTTAAGAGCCTTCTTGAGCAATCTCTTAAGATCTTAACCTCGAGCACATAACTCGCTTCCCCTAAATTCTACTCGCTTCCCCTAAATCCTTCATCTCAAAGATGGAGGATAGCCATTCTTTAATGGCATTGATAATCTCCAAGTTGTTTCTAGCCAACAAGATGTCATCTACATATAAGGATAGGATTAAATATCCTTCCTTAGTCTTCTTGACATACACATAATGGTCTTCCTCCATCATGGATACACCTATAGAGATAACGGCTTAATGAAATCATAGGTACCATTATCTAGATGATTACTTAAGACCATAAATGGATCGCTTAAGGTGGCACCCTTTATACTCTTGTTCTTTGGTAATAAAGACAAATGGTTGATCCATATAGATCTCTTCGTCTAGTCCTCCATTGAGAAATGCAATTTTGACATTTATCTGATGCGGCTCAAGATTTAAATGAGCTATAATTGCTAGAATTATGTGAATAGAGTTAAATCTTACTATTGGAAGAGAAAGTCACATAGTCTATACCCTCCTTCTGGGTATAGCCTTTCACGACTAATTGAGCCTTGAACTTGTTGATCGACCCATCTATCTTGCACTTGACCTTCAAGACCCACTTGTTGTCAATTGCTTTTCACTTAGATGGAAGATCGACAAGCTCCCACACCTTATTCTTAGCCATGGAATCCATCTCTTCCTTCATTGCGGCCAACCACTGATCTCGGTCAGGCAAGGCAAGTGCTTCTTCATAAGAAGCTGGCTCATCTACATCTGACACAGCACATGTGAGAGCTCTTCCCTCAACTTTATTGAAATAGCATCGAGGAACATTCTCATGTTGGCTCTGTAGAACTAGTTGAACCACTGAAGTAGTGTCTAGAGGTTCGCTCTTACTGAGCGGTGCGCTCCCACTATCCTCAAGAATACTCCTACTAATCCAAGGTGCTTCCTCTTGTAACTCATACAATTAGAAGTCCTTATCAATCTCATCTATTTTTGAAAACTCATCCTCAAGAAATTCTACATCTCGAGACTCTATCTCAGTCATTCCCCCATTGGGGTGTTCATCATACATGATGTATTCTTTGAAAACCTTAGAATATCTGATGAACACCTTCTTGCTAGCCCTCCGTCCAAGTTTACCATACTTATGAGAAGAACTATGAACATATCTTGCTGATCCCTAAGGATGCAAGTGATCTAGATTTGGACTTCTACTAGTCTACAACCCAAAGAAAGTAGAGGGTACGGACTTATTTGGAACTCGATTAAGGATATAGGTAGTAGTTAATAGCGCATCTCCTTATAAACTAATCAAAAGATTTGCTTGCGCCATTATGGACCTAACTATTTCCAACAAAGTCTGATTTCGATGTTCCATAACACTATTCTATTGTAGAGTACCTAGAATCATTAGGTGTCGTACTATACCTTTTT
This sequence comes from Cocos nucifera, assembly GCA_006176705.1. Lineage (NCBI taxonomy): Eukaryota > Viridiplantae > Streptophyta > Magnoliopsida > Arecales > Arecaceae > Cocos > Cocos nucifera. The sequence continues at coordinate 360,370 of QRFJ01001314.1, read as the reverse complement.
TCTCACACAGACCTCTGAACTGATTAGATAGATACCCACCACCCCTATCAGTTCAGAGAGTTTTATGTTTTCTCTCCATCTGAATATCTACCTCTGCCATAAAGCGCCTAAAGTATTCTAATACTTCTGACTTATGGGAGATCAAATACACATAACCAAAACATGAGTAATCATCTATAAACATGAGAAAATAAGTTGCATAATGACGTGCCCTCACATTCATCGGACTGCATATGTCGGAGTGCACTAACTCCAATGGATGAGATGATCGAATGGCCTTACCAAAAAGCTTTCTCTTGGCTTTGTTGGCTAAGCAAGGCTCACACATAGTAAGTTTTACTTTGTTAAGAGATCCTAATAGACCTTCTCTAGCTAGCCTGGCCATCCTGTCTTGGCCTATATGGCCCAATCTCTTATGCCACATATCACAATCATCAATAGAAGATGAAGAAATTAAGGCAAAGAAGGGATTTTGATTATAAATATCCAAACATAGCTTAAAGAAACCATCATCTAAGAAAGCAAATCCTAAGAACATATCCTGATCATAAATATTTACACCACTATCACTAAAATAGAAGAAATATCCTAGTCCTAATAATACTGCTACTAAAACTAAATTACAATGGATTCTTGGAGTATACAAAACATTTTGCAAGAGTAAGCCTCTGCCATTTTTCATTATGAGCTAGTACGATCCAACTTCGAGGACTTCTTTACTAGTGCTATTTTCTAATGTGACATGCTGCATCTCCGTCGGCACCCGACGGTAATCCATGAATCCCTCCTTGTCGGCACTTATGTGCCGCATTGCTCTGGTATCAATAATCCACTCAGTATGTGAGTATGCAACTAATGCATGTGAGCACACCAAATTACAAAGAGAGTTAGAAAAGGAGGTTACCTTCTTTGACTCGGGATAATCCTAAGTGAAGTATCCTTTCCTCTAACAATTGTAACACTTGAGTTTGGATATATTCTTCTTTTTACGTGAGCCCCTCTTGACCTTCTTGATCTATCCTTTCTTGGGTGCAGGCCGTTAGCCTTAGATCCTTACTTCCTTTGTCTAGGCTTGAAGCTCTCATGCTTCTCAGTCTAAGCTACATAAGCTACTATGCGGCTAACCTCAATGTGCTCTATCTCTAGCTCCAAGTGACATGAGATATCCTTAAAAGTTTTGACATTTTCATGGTGCATCATAAGAAGCTTCATTTGGATCCACTCAGAGTCCGACAAGGATCTGATCACCTCCAACACTTGTTACTTATCAATGAGGATGATACCTATAGTTTGAAGGTCTCGAATGAGAGAACCCATCTCCCTAAGATGCTAAGCCATACTATACTTCAGATCCTCGATATACTGCTGGAATTTTAGTTGCAAAGCATGGAGCTTTGTTGCAGATGTTTTGTCCAAATGTAACTTTCAGCTTTTTCCATATTTTCTTTGTAGTTTTGCACGACTCGAACTGGCCCATGAGGTCACTCCGCATGCTAACAAGCATTGCAAGGCGAGCATGATAATTCCTCTCAAGCCACTTATCATAGGCCTTCTGGGATGCAAGAGAAACATCATCCCCTTGTGGTGAAAGTATGGTAGTATGCAAAGTATATATCTCATACCTTCTCCACCTGCAAAAGATATTGGACATGTGTCTTCCAAGTAGCATAATTAGTACCATCTAATTTCTAAGTTTTTATAAGATTAGCGGTGATGGAACTAGTGGCCATATCACTACAATGTAAGGGATTAAAGAAATTTAGTACGCATGTTTAAACAATAACAATAAAATCAAAGCATTAAATTAATGCATTTTAGAATCGACAGATCGCCAGGCTTCAAAGTCATCACGCATCATGCATAATCTCATACTTTTATTCAATTATTTTTGTAGAATAAATCTATACATCTCAAACATCACATGATGTAGCCCCACAAAAGAGCCCACATAAGATGAATAATTGACAAACAATTATAGCATGAATTTATAAGATGATGTTTGGTATCCTTGTAGTTTTTGATTTTTTATTTTTTTTAAAAAAATAATAAACATGTTTGGTTAGGATTTGTGAGGATTTATGGTGCTTCCAAGCCTTAGAAGGCCACGGAAAGAGCCAAGATGTTGGCTCTAAGGATTTCAGGGGCTTAGTTGGTGCTTCGAAGATCTGGGATACAAGATGAAGTAAGAAATCAAAGTCGAAGAATCAAGACTATAAAAAAAAAAGATTTTCTATAGGTTAGCCGGCTCAGTCCAAAATTGGATCGGCTAAGTCTCAGAGCACAGACAAAATAGAAAGAATGAGTTTCAAAACTATAGGTACGGCACAGAATTGGGTTGGCTCAATTTTAGACTGAGCCAATCCAAAATAGAAAGATCGAGTTTTGGGACTGCAGATATGGTACAGAACTGGATCGGCTCAGTTTTATGCTGGCTTAATTTCAGACTAAGCCGATCTAGTAGAACTTAGTCGGCTCAGTGCTGAGACTTAGCTGGCTCAGTGCACGGGCAGAGTTACACGAAGATTTATTTTGGGCTAGGGTCTGGGTTGATCCTAAGGGTCTTAAGGCATGGTTTAAGAGGTCTTAAGGAGGCTAACTCATGTATGGGTTGGATCTAGATCCAGAGGATAAGAGCATGGAAGACATGAATGTACATGGGCTTGGTGAGTACTTTTATGTATTGGGTTAGTCGGGAGAGTTAGTGGTCGGCCCTAATGGCTATGTATAAATACATAGGTTGTATTAGAATTTTTAGGATTGAAATCAATATAGACCTTTTCTTCCTCAACTCTCTTCTTCTCTTTTCTCTAGAGTTGCCGCCCTAGGATTCTTAAAGAAGCCCTAGAAAAGGGGGCATCTCTCTCAAGCCCAAGGAGGAAGGCATCCCATCACAAAGCCAAGTAGAGGATCGGTGGTTTGCTGCCCATAGAGAATGTCACTGATTTCTTCAGGTCCATGCTAAAAATCAGGGGCTTCCATAATATGGTATCGAGGATTGTGATGCCAAGGATGATTGACGTTCGAGCGATATCATGAAACATCAATTGGTATCAGGAAGAGACGATGTCAGTTGGTGTGCTTATATCTAGTATCAGAGCCTGATGGTGCATGAAAGAAAAGAAAAAGTCGTACAAAATGAAATCAAAAATCTGCACAAAGATTCCACGGTATGTCTCAAATCTATCTTTGTTATGCTATGATTTGGCCAATCAGGAGCAGCGAGTTGAAGGTAGAGGTTGAGAGGATTAACGAAAAGCAATTTTCTAGGGGTGGAAGGATTTGGTGCATGATTTGCTGATCGATCTTGGTGGAAAGATCGGGGTGTATGATGGTTATGTGACAGATAGGGAGTGCTAGAGTGCTGCAGTATTGCTTTTCTGAAGATGCAGGGCTGAGAGAGGCTCGACGATGCAGTAGTCGAGGGAGGTATCTCAGCAGAGAGCATCAGGATTCTCTAGAAAGATGGACAGTGTGGAGTTGTTGAAGAGAGGTTTCTTAAGGGATAATGATCGAAGAAAGACTGAAGAAGTGACTATACATCCTTCAGTATCCAGAAGGTGAAAAAGTAGTCGATGATGTATTCAATGGTTCGACTAGAGCATGGATTTGCGACGCCTTAGGGATGATGAAGATAGATGATCTATGAAGGTCCAGCAGGTTAGGACTAGACGGCTATAGATCGGTGCAGAGATAAAGCTAGGAAACGTTGGAGTGCTGCAGGAGCGCTTTCCTGGAGGCATGAGACTGAAAGAGGCTCGATGGTGCAGCAGTTGAGGAGTGTATCTTAATAGAGAGTGTTAGTGGTATCTCAGAAAGATTGGGTGCAGGTCTTAGGAAGAGCCGAGGGTCTCAGAGAGTGCCAGAGGCATCTAGCAGTTAGGGGTATCATGAATCAGATTTCTTCTATAGGAGCACTAGGAAGAGTCACGATTTAGATGGAGGATGATTCTCCGAGTGCAATTGAAGCGATGGTTGGTGTAGAGGTAGAAGAGAAGGACTAGGATAGAATTTTTTAGGGTTTAGTCACTAGATTCAGAAGAGTTGGATGAGCTCTTAGGTTTCAAAGGTGCCCATGGGTTGCGGAGGTATTCGAGATGGCTTCGAAGAGGGCCACAGAGTGCGGAGGGTTCGAAGGGGCAGCGACAGTATTTAAGGTACAGCAGCAAGCCCAATAGTGCAGCGTTGGGTGGTTGGCCTTGGGGGACTCGATGATAGAGTCAGCTTCTTCGGCATTAGATGGACTTCGGATATAGGTGGAGCTTCGAAGAGGTGGCTTCGCAATTGAAGAGAAATTTGATATGAGTTCAGAGCACCAGTGATGCATAATTCTAGGTGGAGCGGTGTGTGTAGATGGACAAACATAGCTCTGAGGAGATCGTGTCAGGTGGTACAGCATGTGCTGGTGCAGAAATACTATAGGTTCTCCAGAAAAGTTCAGAGAAAGTGATGCAGCTGCTAAGCAAAAGGAATCTTATAGTTTTAGAATGGTGCAGAGGTGCAAGCCAAGATCTTCAGCGATGGAGGCGGTCATCCTAAAGACCTCAAAGGTGCACAACAGCTGAAGAGGATTGGCGGAAGTGATGTTTGCATAGGTGCTATCGAGTGCGTAGGGATAGTGGGATTGTATAGGAGGACATTGTCGAGGAATTTGCCAAGGCTTGGGGCACCAAGATGGAGATTGTGAGGATTTATGGTGCTTCCAAGCCTTGGAAGGCCATGGGAGGAGCCAGGGCATTGGCTCCAGGAATTCCAAGAGCTTGATTGGTGCTTTGGAGATCTAGGACATAAGATGAAGTAAGAAATCAAAGTCAGAAAATCAAGACTGCAGAAAGAAGATTTTGTGCAGGTTAGTTGGCTCAGTCCAAAACTGAGTTGGCTAAGTCTCAGAGCATAGGCAAAATAGAAAGATCGAGTTTCGAGACTGCAGGCACGATACAAAATTGGGTCGGCTTAGTTTCAGATTGAGCCGACCCAGTGGAACTTAGCTGGCTCAATGCTGAGACTAAGCTGGCTTAGTGCATGGGCAGAGTTATGCGAGGGTCTATTTTGGGCTAGGGTCTGGGTTGATCCTAGGGATCTTAAGGCCTAATTTGAGAGGTCTTAAGGGGGCTAACTCATATATGGGTTGAATCTAGATCCAGAGGATGAGAGCATGGGAGACATGGGTGTACATGGGCTCGATGAGTGCTTTCATGTATTGGGTTGGCTAGAAAAGTTTTTGGTCGGGCCTAATGGCTATGTATAAGTATATAGATTGTACTAAAATTTTCAGGGTTGGAATCAATACATACCTTTTCTCCCTCAACTCTCTTCTTCTCTTCTCTCTAGAGTTGCTGCCCTAGGATTCTTGAAGAAGCCCTAGAAAAGGGGGCATCTCCCTCAAGCCTAAGGAGGGAGCCACCCCATCACAGATCCAACTGGAGGATCGATGGTTTGTTGCCCATAGAGAACGTCATTGATTCTTTTAGATCCATGCTAAAGATCAGGGGCTTCTGCAATATGGTATCGGAGCTTGTGATGCCAAGGATGATTAGCGTTCGAGCAATATCATGGAACATCAATTGATTTCAGAGAGAGATGATGCCGGTTGGTGTGCTTATAGGAGTAGCATTTTTTAATTAATATAACATTAAAAAAAATATGCTAGCTATTTTTTAAATGATAAAAAATAGTTTTAGGTTTTTAGATTTTTTTTTTGCACTCAAGGACATCCTTGTGAGGATTTATGGTGCTCCCAAGCCTTGGGAGGCCATGGAAGGAGTTAGGGTGTTGACTCTAAAGATTTTAGGGGCTTGGTTGGTGCTTCGAAGATTTCAAATTGAAGATGAAGCAAGAAACCAAAATTGGAGAATCAAGACTACAGAAAGAGCATCTTTTGCAGGTTAGTCAGCTCAATCTAAAACTGGATCGGCTAAGTCTTAGTGCACAGGCAAAATAGAGAGCTACGTATTCAGAACTACTGGCACGGCATAAAACTGGATCGACTCAGTTTTAGACCGAGCCGACCTAGTGGAATTTAGCCAGCTCAGTGCACGGGCAGAGTTATGCAAGGATTTATTTTGAGTTAGGATCTAGATTGATCCTAGGGATCTTAAGGCCTAGTTTGAGAGGTCTTAAGGAGACTAACTCATGTATGGGTCGAATCTAGATCTAGAGGATAAGAGCATGGGAGACATGGGGGTACATGGGCTTGGTGAGTGCTTTCATGTATTGGGTTAGCCGAAAAATTTTTTGGTCGGGCCTAATGATTATGTATAAATATATAGGTTGTATTAGGATTTTATTATGCTATGGAATATAGATCTTTTCTTTCTCAACTCTCTTTTTTTCTTCTCTCTAGAGTTACCACCCTAGGGTTCTTAAAGAAGCCCTAGAGAAGGGGGGCGTCTCCCTCAAGCCCAAGGAGGGAGGCTCCCAATCATAGATCTAGGTGGAGGATCAGTGATTTGCTGCCCATAAAGAACGTCATAGGTTTCTTTAGGTCCATGTTAAAGATCAGGAGCTTCTGCAACATGATATCGGTACTTGTGATGTCAAGGATGATTGTGATGTCAAGGAGAGATTGTCCCCTTTTGAGATCAGAAAAAAAAAAGGCTAGTAAGAAAGATGATATAGCTTTTGTGAGCAGTGGAGAAGATCTGCTGGTTACATCTGATGGATCCACAGAGTATGATACTATGTGGATATTTGATTCAGCATACTCACACCAGTATACTTCTCATTAGAAGTGATTTGCTACCTACCAGAAAGCCGATGGTGGAAGTGTTAGCCTTGGAGATGATCACCCATGCAAAATAGCTGGAATTGGCTCTATCAGAGTGAGGATGTACGACGGGATCATTCGTATATTATCAAATGTTAGGCATGTACTGTACTGGAGTTGAAAAGAAATTAATTTTTTTGGGCTACTTGGAGGAGTAGGATTATGCTTTTAGTAGCCAGACTGGGAGTGGATGTCTGAAAATTTTCAAGAAAGCTCTGGTGGTGATGAGAGGTAGAAGACTGAGCAACAATCTTTACAGAATGGAAGGCTCAGTGATAAATGATAGTGCAGAGGTGCTGTAGCGGCACAGGAGGAGCATATTTTATATCAACTATGGCACTATCGGATGGATCATATGAGTGACCGTGGGCTCACTGAACTAAGCAGAAGAGGTATGATTCCAGTCTTGAAGAAGGAGGGCATAGATCTTTGTGAGTCATGCATCTTTGGCAAACAGCATAGGGTGAAGTTTACCAGAAGTACCAAGCATAGCGAGGGAGTGTTGGATTTAGTGCACTCGGATGTGTGGGAACCAGCTCCTGTATCAGCTAGAAGTGGGGCAAAATATTTTATCACTTTCATTGATGATTTCTCAAGGAAGGTGTAGATTTATCTGATCAGAAAAAAATCAGAGGTGTTTGCCCGGTTCAGAGTCTGAAGAGCTGAAGTAGAGAATTAGTCAGGAAGATAGGTGAAATATTTGAGGTCGGACAATGGAGGAGAGTATACTAGCTTGAAGTTCAGGAGGTACTATAAGAAAAATAGCATTAAACATCATTACACAGTGAAGATGACTCCTCAGCAGAATGGTGTCGTGAAAAGGATGAACCGAATATTGACCAAGAAGGTACGAAGTTTGAGGCTGCAGACATCACTCCCAAAGTTCTTTTGGGGTGATGTTCTAATTTTTTCTTATTTTCTTGTGAACAGGTCTCCTTATTATAAGCTGAATGGAGGCATTCCGGAGGAGGTCTGGAGTAAAAAGAAGGTGGAGCTTGACCATCTGAAAATCTTTGGTTGTACAGTCTATGCACATATAGAGGCAACCGAAAGGAGCAAATTGGATCCGAAATCTCAAAAGATGACATTCATAGGGTATTTACAAGGAATCAAGGGGTACATGCTATGAAATTCTCAGGCACAGAAGTTAGTGATCAGCAGGAACGTTATCTTTGATGAGAAGAGCATCTTAAGGAGGTCTGGGATAGATAGAACTAAAGAAATAGAGGTGAACAGTAGTGGCCAATCAGAGAATAATGGAATGCAGGTTACATCCACTTACAGGAGTGCTCCTATTGAGGTGGAGCTGGGCAGAAAAGTATTATCTCAGATTAAAAATTAGAATGGAGGGCCGACAGTTCAGACAGATATGCAGGAGCAGCTATAAATATCAGGTAGAGATGTGCCAGTGGAAGTGGCTTTGCACAAGTCCCAGCGTACTATTAGGAGGCCGGTCAAATATGATATTGATGAGGTTATCTCTTATGCACTCATCACTGCTAATGAAGATCTAGAGAATTATGCAGAGGCCATGGAGAGTGAGGATCATGATTCATGGATACAGGCCATGATGGAGAAGATAGAATCACTCGAGAAGAATCAAACATGGCAGCTGGTAGATCTTTCAGAGGGTGCTCGACCTATTGGCTCAAAGTGGATGTTCACAAAGAAAGAAGCACCTTCAGAATAAGGTGGAGTCAGATTCAAAGCAAAACTGGTAGCAAAGGGATACTCATAAAGAAAAGGAATTGACTACACAAAAAATTTTTCTCCTATGGTGCGTCATACATCTATTTAAGTTTTGCTGTCACTGGTGGCACAGCATAACATGAAATTAGAATAGATGGACGTGAAGACGACCTTCCTTCATGGAACTTTGGAGAAAAGAATTTACATGAAGCAGCTAGATGGTTTCATGGAGATGGGATAGGAAGAAAAGGTGTGTTTACTCAAGAAGTCTTTATATGGCTTGAAACAATCCCCTCATCAGTGGTATCGAAGGTTTGATAGCTTTGTCTTGAGCCTAGGTTTCAACAGATGTGAACATAATTGTTGTGTCTACGTCAAGGATGTAGATGAGGAGGATGTTTTATACTTGTTATTGTATGTAGATGATATGCTCATAGCCAGTAGAAGCATGGATGCTGTGAAAAGGTTGAAATGGACATTATCATCTGAGTTTGAGATGAAGGATCTGGATCCAGCTAAGAAAATCCTTGGAATGGAGATTTACAGAGATAGGTGTAAAGGAGTGCTCCATTTGTCATAAGAAAAGTATGTCCGAAAGATTCTGAAGAGGTTTAGGATGGAGAAGGCCTCCATCCCAAACCTCCAGTGATACCATTGTCGAGCCATATGGCTCTCTCCAAGTTACAGAGCTCCCAGTTAGAAGAGGAGAGAGAGTATATGGAATAAGTCCCTTATGCAAATGCTGTAGGTAGTGTGATGTACACTATGGTGTATTGTAGATTAGATATAGCACATGCGGTGAGTATGATTAGTAGATACATGGCTAACCCTAGGAAGGAATACTGGAAAGCATTGACATGGATATTGAGATATCTGCATAGAACGAGGGATTATGGTTTGGTGTTTGGTGGACAGTCAGGAGGTTTTGGAGAATAATCTGTGAAGATGTATGAAGGTTCAGGTCCTTTGAAAGGATTTGTTGATGCAAATTATGTTGGTGATCTTAATACAAGGAGGTCTACTATTGGATATCTCTTCTGCGTATATAATGGACCTATGTTTTGGAGATCAATCCTTCAGCCAATCATGGTCTTGTCTATCATAGAGGCTGAGTACATTGGGATAACGGAGGCTGCAAAGAAAACCCTTTGGCTTAGGAGGCTGATTGATGAGTTAGGGATGGAGCAGAGCAAGGTTACACTGTTCAGTGATAGTCAAAGTGCTCTGTTGTTAGCATAGAACTCAGTCTATCATGCATGCACAAAGCATATAGACGTAAGGTACCATAGGATCAGAAAGCTGGTGGAGGAAGGTGAAGTGGAATTAATAAAGATCCATACTAAAGAGAATCAGTCTAATGCAGTCATGAAGGTACTTCCCAGTGATAGCTTTTAGAGATGTGTGGCACGAATGGGTTTATTGAGAAGAGATGAGTTCACAAGAACTTGGAAGCACCAAGGTGGAGAATGTGAGCTCAGAAGTAGCACTCCCAAGTTTTGAAAATATGAGAAGATAGGTCATGGAAAGATGGGAGCAAGCCGAAAGAAGAATCAACCTCAATAGTAAAGTTCAAAAATTGGGCTGGCTCATCCTAAGACTGAGCCGGTTTAGTTGAGAACTGGGCTGGCTTAGTTCAGGACTGGGTCGGCTAGGTCTCAAAGAAAAATTCAGATAGAAAGCAGTATTTTTGGGCTATTGGCACGGTATACAACTGGGTCAACTCACTCTGAGATTGAGCCGACCCAATCATAGGTTAGACTGAGCCGACCCAATCGCAGGTTAGACGGCTCAGTCTGAAACTGGGCCGATTCAATTTTCACGGGTTATTATTTTGTGTATGTGGATTGTTTAGATTTGGAGAGTTTTTCTATGAGCTTGTGCTTGATCCTTTGTAAAGTATATATACTGAAAATAGGTCAAGATTGTAAGTGTGCTGAGATATACTTAATAAAAGCTCTTTTCTTTCGAAAATTTTTTCTTCTCTTCTTCTCTATTTCTTGAATTATTTGACCGTGCTTCCACATTAATCTCTGAGAAGTACTTTTTTTGTTGCTTGGCTAATCACCGACGGCTATGCCTATTCATGTGGGAAGAGCGCGCATTCTCGACAATCTTTCTTCCTCTCAAATACCTCTCTTTTCTCCTCCCTCCCCATACTCTCTCTCTCTCTCTCTCGCTCGCTCATGCTCTTCTCGGGGACATAGATTGGATTGGAATAGGATCAAAAGGAACACTAGAGCGATGCTGCCACCACCTCCAATTGCTGCCACCGTCGAAGCTCCTCCACCTCCGATCTAGAGCATTTCTTGGAGATCTAGGCTCCTGTAAGGAGGCTTCCATCGTTAGTGGACCGAAGAAGATTGCCGGTGGGAGGAGGAGCCCCTTGTCGCCGCTAGATGATGCATTGCTGCCGTCACTGCTATTCTCGACGTCGAGGAAGAGGTCGTTGGTGGATGGATCATCGGTGAGGGCAAGCATTGCCGCCGCTGCTAAGAAGAACTTCCTCAAGATCTGCATTTGAGAGTCGGATGGCGAGGCCGGGGACATCACTTGCGACATTATCGACACCCTCGAGGCATCGATGCATAGGGAAGAGACTTCCTGCGACTTAGAGGGTGGGGGCATCGGAGCTAGGCAGATGCGTCGAAGTTTGCCATTAAAGCTTCACCATCAAGTTTGGCAAGCTCGTCGAGGCGGTTTGCCGATCCTAGCATAATGGTTACCAGATCTATTTCTTGTTATCATTTTGTTATTTTTAAATAGATTTTAAAAAATACATTACAAAAAAATAGAAATAGTTTTTGATTTTTTAAAAATAAAAAATCATAAATAAAAAATGGTACCAAACATCACATAAGTTTACCAAATTAATTTTCATGCAAACTTAAGCATAATAGATTAGTTAAGGATATTCTAATATGCGCAAAATAAGCATAGAATAATCTTATTTTATTTTATTTTTTTATAATTATTAAAATTAAATCAAAAACTATTTCTGATAAAGTTTGAAATATGAAATTAAGCACATAGAGCTATGGTCATAATTTAGGAATACTGAACTCAAAACAAAATAGGCCCAATGGACCTACCATACACCCACACATACCTGAAGATTTATTAAACCATATATATAATTTTTTTTTTAAATTTATTTTAGGATAAAGTGAGGCCTTATGGTGCTAAAAAATTTTACAGCCATCCACCACAAAGACACGATATGCAAAATGATGAATCCTTCGAATGGGTCTTGAAGGCACTGGAAAATCGACGTCCACCGCAGAGATGTGGCGCCTGAAAGGGTCGAAATCTTTCGAGCTCCAATTGAATTCTCATCATCGAGTGAGGGGCATAGGCCAGTGTAGAGCCCCATAAGAATCTTGGCTCGAAGGATCCATGATCGAGTCACAGTGATTCGCTTGGTCCAGTCTTTACCAGATCAATAGAAAGGGACTTACAATCCTGAGGCTTAACTATTTAGTTTTCAAACTTTTCATTGGCTTCTTCTATGATAGGTACGGAAATAATATGTGGGCTTTTCTATTAAATAAATAGTTTAGGTATGGAAATAACCTGCAGGTAAATAAATGGTTTAGGCCTATATCCATGGGCTTTCGTATTAAATAAATGGTTTAGGCATGTGACAGCAACCAATATTTTTTTTTCTTTCTTTTTTTCATTTATCCATTCGGTGATGCAACCACTGCATACGGTGCGAATGGGATGAACGGTATCATATACTGTTCATCATCTTCCTCCAGCAATTCGATATATACAAAAATTATTCTATACAACCAACTTTAGAAGTCCATATCTTTCAAAATACTAAGTCAAATCATGCGTATAATAGATCGGTAGAAAGCATAAAGAATGTAGTCTCATATAATATTAGTATCACATTGGGAAACAAATATTATATACATCCAAAATGGATCTAAAATCTCTAATTCATCATGGATTCATTTACAGAACAAAATTTGTATTTGCAATTTCTCTCAAATGACTCAACAGTTAGGCATGATATTTTGTAGATATGTAGATTACCATATAAGAAACAAATCTATCTAGTTGAATCAACAAAATAATAATAAAAATATATTCTAATAAGTGCTGAACATATCATGTAATATCGATCTATTTGGGTGATTCTAGTATGCTATTGTAATCCTTGAATGGAAAGACACGACAAGGGTGCAAACAAAGTCACGTATAGCTCTGATACTATTGTTAGATTTGGATTAGAATGTATATTTTGAATGTTATTAATCCCAAAATAAATAGAAATGATTGTATTTGTATTTAGACTTGTTTGATGACCGTCTTGTCTTGCACTTCAAGATCCATGGTCTTATGTACTTTTGTTGAACATACTTCAAAATATAGGAAGAAGACTATCAGAGTTCTCTTATGGTATCTGTTGGTGCAGAAATCCGTCCTCGCCGGAGGTTGCCGAAATCGAGGCCGCTGAGGTCGCCGCCGGGGACCTGCAAAACGAAGTCCCGTCCGGAACCGGTGGGGTGGTAGCTCCGGCAGGACCCTCCGACGGTCAAGTTAGTTTTCGGCCAACAGTAATGGAGTGCTCGGAATGAGTTCCGGAGCTTAGAGATGTGGAGGAGAGCTTAGAGAGTCGAGAGTTCAGAGAGCTTAGCCTCAGTATGTCGGGAGGGGTCCTTTTATAGCGGAGCTTAGTTGATGGTGACGGCTGTGCCGTCTGGCAGAGAGTCGTCGGGCAGCATGGAGTTCGGTACGGAGAGGAAGGCATCGTCTGGTGGATCGTGGGAGCCATACTGGCGAGTCGTGGGCCGCATGGAGTCCGGTACGGAGAGGACGGCGTCGTCTGGTGGATCGTGGGAGCCATACTGGCACGTCGTGGGCCGCATGGAGTCCGGTACGGAGAGGAAGGCATCGTCCGATGGATCGTGGGAGCCATACTGGCGAGTCGTGGGCCGCACGGAGTCCGGTACGGAGAGGAAGGCGCCGTCCGGTCTTGCTGCAGGCGACAGTTCGTCCAGAGGAGTTCGGACTTGTAACAAAGTTCGGCCGAAGGGGAAGCTGGGGGTGTTCGTCTGGCTGAAGGGTCGGCCATCTGTAGAGTTCGGCCGTGGGACGATTGCCGAGGAGTTCGACCGCTGAGAGGCCCGAAGAAGCTCGGCTGGCCAGTTGAAGGACTTCGGTTGCTAGTTGGTTCGGCCAGGGCTCGCTGAGGAGTTCGGTCGCCTAGGGTCGGTCCGAAGGGGTTCGGCCACTTGGGCTCGCCTGAAGTCGGTCCGAAGGAGTTCGGGGATCGTGGGGTCCGAATGGGTTCGGACTTGTAGGAGAGTTCGGCTTGGAGTTCCCCGCTTGCCACGGCTTCGGCTGGCGGGGAGTTCGGCCCGGCCCGGAGCCTGGCGCTGGGGAGTTCGGCAGCTAGGTAGTTCGGCCCGGACCTTGGTGCAGGGGAGTTCGGCCTCTAGGCAGTTCGGCCGTGGTAGGGGCTCGGCCTGGCGCCTGGCGCTAAAGCTCTTCAGCGGCTACTGGTTACATTGGGCTGAGCGTCGGGCCGGGCTTCGGCAGGAGCGGGATTTATCCCCAACAGTAGCCCCCCCACTCCCGAGTTCAAAAATTGAAGGAAGGGAGTACCAAAACAGGCGACTGCCGAAGTCTTCTTCCAGGCTCCGCATTTGTTGCAGCTGAAGCTCGGGGGAGGTCTCATCTCCAGCCAATATTGACGCTGAAGTTGAGGCTGAGGCTTGGGGGAGACCTCATCTTCAGTCGATGTTTGGAGTTGAAATGGAACTCGTTTCCAGCTAAAGTCGATGAAGCTGATGTTGAAGCCGAAGTAAATCTCGCCTCCTACGGTCGAGGTCGGATTTGAGCTCCTCGGGGGCGACATTGTCTTCATCAGCTGAAGTTGACTCGAGGGAGACCTCCTCTCTTGCAGCCGAGGTTGAAGTGCGCGCTCGGGGGAGATCTTATCTCCTGCAGCCGAGCTTCTCGGGGGAGATCTCGTCTCTAGAGGTTGGTGCTCGAGGACGAGGTTCTCCTCCTGTTCCTCCGAGGTTGTTCGGTCGCTCGGGAGAGATCTTATCTCTAGCCGAGGTTCTCCTCGGGAGAGATCTTATCTCTAGTTCCTAGGACGAGGTTCTCCTCCTGTTCCTAACCGGTTGTTCACGGTCGCTCGGGAGAGATCTTATCTCTAGCCGAGGTTGTCAACGGTCGCTCGGGAGAGATCTTATCTCTAGCCGAGGTTGGTGCTCGCGTTAGGACGAGGTTCTCCTCCTGTTCCTAACCGAGGTTGTTCACGGTCGCTCGGGAGATCTTATCTCTAGCCGAGGTTGTCTCGCTCGGGAGAGATCTTATCTCTAGCCGAGGTTGACGCTCGCGTTAGGACGAGGTTCTCCTCCTGTTCCTAACCGAGGTTGTTCACGGTCGCTCGGGAGAGATCTTATCTCTAGCCGAGGTTGTCAACGGTCGCTCGGAGAGATCTTATCTCTAGCCGAGGTTGAGCTCGCGTTAGGACGAGGTTCTCCTCCTGTTCCTAACCGAGGTTGTCCACGGTCGCTCGGGAGAGATCTTATCTCTAGCCGAGGTTGTCAACGGTCGCTCGGGAGAGATCTTATCTCTAGCCGAGGTTGATGCTCGCGTTAGGACGAGGTTCTCCTCCTGTTCCTAACCGAGGTTGTTCACGGTCGCTCGGGAGAGATCTTATCTCTAGCCGAGGTTGTCAACGGTCGCTCGGGAGAGATCTTATCTCTAGCCGAGGTTGTCAACGGTCGCTCGGGAGAGATCTTATCTCTAGCCGAGGTTGATGCTCGCGCTCGGGGGAGATCTTATCTCCTGCGGCCGAGCTTCCCTCGGGGGAGATCTTATCTCCTGCAGTCGAGGTGCGCGCTCGCGTTAGGACGAGGTTCTCCTCCTGTTCCTAACGCGGTTGGCTGCTTTTTCTCTGTCACTACATGGTTTTCGCATCCAGAAATAATATTATCGAAAGAAAGAAATTTTATTGAAAGGAAGTTACTAGTAGCGCATCCCCAAGTTCTGTATTTCAAGATCGTGATAACGTTGTTCCTCCGCATTTCTTCGGCAATAAGTTCCGGGGTGGACGACCTCCTCACACTGGCCTCCTCAATTTGGTGCAAGCTCTTGTTGCCGAAAGACAACGAATCGCTGATGCACCGAGATCTTCCCAGGGGCAATGTGAACGACGCCGTAAGGTGGCCGACCTTCTTGCAGTCTCTGGCTACGGCAGCACCCTTAGCCGATCTTTTTCTGCTTCAGGCCGGTACCGGAGGAATTTACCCAGCCGCCCCATTCTGACGAGCTCCTCAATTTCGTCTCGGAGCTGGGTGCATCCCTCCGTGTCGTGGCCGTGGTCGCGATGGTAGAGGCAGTACTTATTTCGATCGCGCTTATTTTGGGGAGATCGTAATCCTTCCGGTCTTGGCAGCTGATTTCTTACTTCGGCGAGAATCTGGGTTCGAGGAGCGTTGAGGGGGGTATAGTGGCGGAACCTTCCGGGAGGAGGGCTTCTTCGCGCCTCTTTATCAGGGCGAGTTCGAGGAGTTCGGGCCCGCCTGCTTTCGTAGGGGGTCTGCGAGTGCAGCCGAACTTCACCCAGCTCTTCCTCGTCTGCCAGTCGGTCCTTTCTGACGAGCTCCTCATCTTTCAATTTGAAGGCTTCTTCCGCACGGGCATATCTCTCGGCTCGAGCCAGCAGGTCGGCGAAGTCCCTGGGATACTTTTTTTCTAGAGAGAACAGCAAGCTATTTTTCTGAAGGCCGCCCATAAGTGCGGCCATCGCGACAGACTGGTCCAAGTCCCGGACCTCCAATGCCGCGGCGTTAAACCGAGTGACATAAGCCCGGATGGATTCCCCTTGCTCCTGCTTGACGCTCATCAGGGAATCTGAACCTCGGCTCGGTCGTCGGCTGCTGATGAAGTGGGCCGCGAACTGACTGCTCATCTGGTCGAAAGAGAAGATCGTGTTTGGCTTCAACGCCGAATACCAGTTCCTCGCCGCTCCCTTTAAGGTAGATGGGAAGGCTCGGCACAGCATGGCATCTGAAGCGCCGTGAAGCAGCATCATGGTACGGAAGGCCCCCAGGTGATCAACCGGATCAGAAGTTCCATCGTAGCTTTCCAGTTGAGGGAGCTCGAAGGTCGGTGGAACAGGTTCTTGCATAATTTGGGGAGAGAAGGGAGGTTCGGCACGGACGCCGGCATGATGAGCCGAGGTGACGCGGCCGAGCTCTTCAATACGCCGGTCCATCTCCCGTAGCCTGCAATTGAGGGCGTCGTCTTGGCTGCTGATCTTCGGATGCTTCTGACTACGAGTGGGAAAGGTCTCCCCCAGAAGATAACAATGATCCGAACACGGATCCCCGGCCCTCTGTTTCCCCTTCTCTGGGGCGACCGGTACGCTGGCCTTGGTACACTTCCTTGGGGTCGATTCCCGATGTCCCAATGGTGGGTTCTCTGGTGGAGTCGCCACCGAGGGCTGCTGTATAGCCTGCAATGTCTCTGTGAGGCCACGGACCTGTCGAACAAGTAGGTCGAACTGCTTCAGATCCACCGCACGTACAGGTGGAACCTGAGCTGCCGAGGCTAAAGCAGGGGCAGACGGATCTAGTTGGGATCGAGCCGCGGAGGCCGCCGAGCGCCGTGTCGAAGCTCTCCTGGGGGGCATTTCTTCTTCGAGAGAGCAAAGAGAGATCTCCGAAGAGGAAAGAGAAGAGTCGCCGAGCACTCCTTTAAGAACAAGGGAACCTCGAAGGTTCAGGTCCCTTCCTCTAGCGCCAATCTGTTGGTGCAGAAATCCGTCCTCGCCGGAGGTTGCCGAAATCGAGGCCGCTGAGGTCGCCGTCGGGGACCTGCAAAACGAAGTCCCGTCCGGAACCGGTGGGGTGGTGGCTCCGGCAGGACCCTCCGACGGTCAAGTTAGTTTTCGGCCAACAGTAATGGAGTGCTCGGAATGAGTTTCGGAGCTTAGAGATGTGGAGGAGAGCTTAGAGAGTCGAGAGTTCAGAGAGCTTAGCCTCAGTATGTCGGGAGGGGTCCTTTTATAGCGGAGCTTAGTTGATGGTGACGGCTGTGCCGTCTGGCAGAGAGTCGTCGGGCAGCATGGAGTTCGGTATGGAGAGGAAGGCGTCGTCCGGTGGATCGTGGGAGCCATACTGGCGAGTCGTGGGCCGCATGGAGTCCGGTACGGAGAGGACGGCGTCGTCTGGTGGATCATGGGAGCCATACTGGCACGTCGTGGGCCGCATGGAGTCCGGTACGGAGAGGAAGGCGTCGTCCGATGGATCGTGGGAGCCATACTGGCGAGTCGTGGGCCGCACGGAGTCCGGTACGGAGAGGAAGGCGCCGTCCGGTCTTGCTGCAGGCGACAGTTCGTCCAGAGGAGTTCGGACTTGTAACAAAGTTCGGCCGAAGGGGAAGCTGGGGGTGTTCGTCTGGCTGAAGGGTCGGCCATCTGTAGAGTTCGGCCGCGGGACGATTGCCGAGGAGTTCGACTGCTGAGAGGCCCGAAGAAGCTCGGCTGGCCAGTTGAAGGACTTCGGTTGCTAGTTGGTTCGGCCAGGGCTCGCTGAGGAGTTCGGTCGCCTAGGGTCGGTCCGAAGGGGTTCGGCCACTTGGGCTCGCCTGAAGTCGGTCCGAAGGAGTTCGGTGGATCGTGGGGTCCGAATGGGTTCGGACTTGTAGGAGAGTTCGGCTGGCGGTGGGAGTTCGGTGGATCGTGGGGTCCGAATGGGTTCGGACTTGTAGGAGAGTTCGGCTGGTGGTGGGAGTTCGGTGGATCGTGGGGTCCGAATGGGTTCGGACTTGTAGGAGAGTTCGGCTGGCGGTGGGAGTTCGGCCCGGAGCCTGGCGCTGGGGGAGTTCGGCAGCTAGGTAGTTCGGCCCGGAGCCTGGCGCTGGGGGAGTTCGGCAGCTAGGTAGTTCGGCCCGGACCTTGGTGCAGGGGAGTTCGGCCTCTAGGCAGTTCGGCCGTGGTAGGGGCTCGGCCTGGTGCCTGGCGCTAAAGCTCTTCAGTGGCTACTGGTTGCATTGGGCCGAGCATCAGGCCGGGCTTCGACAGGAGCGGGATTTATCCCCAACAGTATCCATACCTTAGATGCCTAAGATTCTTTTAGTGATTGCCTTGGAAAAAGATAGAAAGCATATATGAAAAAAAGTGTATCAGTAATTTTTCGTAAAGAGATATGATATATAATCATTTATTTATATACGCATGTACTACAATCCTATTTTCATACGATCCGTAGTTGGGAGTTATCTAAAATTCTTAATTTTTACTTAAGATATAACTGAATCAATAAGAACTACTTAAGATGTAACTAAAATTTTTAATTAATTAATTAATTAATTTTAATATTTAAATATATTTATTTATTTCATGTAGACGTATCTATACCAACGTTAACACGGTCAAGAATTTGAACTGCCTCAGATGAAAGTGGGACGCCTCTTTTTACCGTGCGGCTATTTCACTATCTTTAGGCAGGGAGGGATGGGGGACTTTTATATTTAGAAATAAATAGACAATGGTTTGTTTGAAGAAGAAAAGGAGAAGGGGGAGGAGGAAAAGAAAGGAGCGGAGAAGATGATCTGGGCGACTCACTATTCCTCTATGCAACAGATGTTGCTGGGTTGGGAGGGACACTTTTCCTGTCTCTCCCTCGCTAACAGCCTCCGCTCTGCCTCCGGTATCGTCGCCACCTCTCTCTCGTCTGTCCTCTCTCCGTTTCTGTTTCCTTATATTAATCAAACTACCCATATCTTTGTATCCACCCGTTCATATGAAAACAAGTAGCTAGAGGGTTTGCGGCGACTGATATTAGTGGAAAATGACTCTTGTCAAACAAGAAGAGCACGTTGAATTTGATCTACAAAGATATCGCTCCTAGCTCATGGGTGCTTGGTGTTGCTCATCTTGGGCTCGCTTGGGGTCTTGAGCGCTTTAATTGCTTTGAGAATCTTTTTTATATGTTTCTTGATGTTTCTAGAATTGTAGGAATATGGCTCTTTTGTTTTGGTTTCTTTTTTGTCCTCATGTAAGCAGTAAGAAGTCCATGCATGTCTTCACGCATTGCTTCTACCATTATAATATTTATTCAGATTAAGATGGACGGCTTTGGTAAGATATGCAAGGCGGTTGAAAATTTTGGACACAATTAGCTTTCTGTCTTTTTTCCCAGATAACTTAAAGTTAGACAGCCAAGATAGTGATTTTTGTAGTTGAAATTTGCAGTAATAACTTTTGTTTGATGGGAGTAGGAGGTAACATGATGTTACCTCCTTGATTATTATTGATACTAGTCAGTAAAAAAACAAATTACAGAGAATGAGCCCCTGCAGAATAATAAATAGAATCAAGACCTTTTCAGACATTAATTTCAAAGGAACGTTACATTTCTATTTCAGCAGCCATTTGTATCAGATATTGCTTGTTCACTCTAAGGATTGTTGTGATCTCTTCCACATGCTTCGATGGTCAGCTGAATCCTTCCTTTAAAGAGCACAAATGATCCCAATTATTGAAATCCTGCAAACAAGGATCCTTTCTTGTTAAGAAAGAGTTATGCATTCCTTTCTCTCCAAATTTCCCAACACATTGCTGCCGCTAATTGGTCCCCAATGTTGTTGAACATTACCTTTCTGTTATTTCAGCTCCAAGCAGTCCAAAGATCATAAAAAACTATAGGTCTCCCTCTTAGATTGAGCTGAAGTTTAGGTGTGGTCCAAAGGCTGTTCGCAAAAGAGCACCTAATTAAAAAATAGGTGACTCACTGATTCGGCATTGGCTCCACATAGAGAACAGCTGGCGCTCATATTCCATCTCTTCTTTGCAAGCACTTCTCCGGCGTGTAGCTTATTTTTTGAAGCTAGCCAAAGGAAAACCTTCATCCTTTCCGGCATAGGAGCCTCCCAAATACTTCGTGTATGGACATCTCAAACCACTGAAGTTTAGGAATCTATAAAACAAATCCATAGTGAACATACCATTCTGTGTTAATTTCCGCATTGGCACATTGGCAATATGAGATGGTGTAAAAGGGGTAAGAAGGCCTTGCAATGCCTCTGGCTGAAACATTTCAGATCTAGTCAAAGGGCCTCTTATTTAACGGCCCAATTTAGATTCCTCTGGTTCCAATAGGAAGAAACAGGTTGATTTGGCTAAGAGGCTCGGGCATAAAGCTCTTCAAATCACAGGTACAAAGGGCTTCCATCCACCCAAGCATTCCCCCAAAATTGAACAGAATCACCATTCCCAATTCGGAATGCCAAGCAGTTTCAAAATGCAGTATTATGCAAACTAATATCCTTCCAAATAGGAGAGAGATCCGTGACGCTCTTTCTCACTCTCATACCTATCTTTCTCCTTGAATAATAGGCACAAGCAATTTGATGCCACCACGGGTTAGAGAAGCCATTCAAAAATTTCCATGCCCATGTGGCCAATAGAGATTGATCCATATCTACGTTAAGTTCTTCATCCCCAGAACCCCTTGATCCTTGGATTGGCAAATTGTATCCCAATTCATTAGGTAGTGAAAGCCGCTCACACTATCTGTGCCCTTCCATAAAAATGCTCTTCTCAACTTATCCATCTTAGTAATGACCCATTTTGGAAATTTATAAATCGACATATGGTAAGAAGGCAAATCTGTGAAAATAGTATTTAACAAGTTAATCTGCTGCCCCCTGAGAGTAATCTTTCCTTCCAACTTGTTCATCTTCTCTAACAAAGGTAACCAACAATGCCTCGGCAATATCTTATGATGCAGAGGTAACCCCAAGTACATGAAGGGTAGAGAGGCTTGCTTACGATTCGTCCAAGGTGCAAACCGAACTGCTTCCTCCTTGTCCATATTCATGCAAAGAGTAAAGCTCTTATGGAAATTGATGCTTAACCCTGATGCACCTTCAAAGGCTAACAAAATAGCCTTGGCTGCTTAAACACAATCTTGTTTCCCTAAAATTTGCAGTAATAATTACCTCAGAAAAAAGAAATTTACAGTAATAGTGCGAGTTGCCTTTATGTTGCATGTAACCATTGGAAGATTGCATTGTTGTGCTAGTGATCAATGTTAGTTGTCTTATCCTATATACTAGCTTTTGGACAACTAGTAATACTATGTGATTAGTTTAAGATCATCTTTTTAAAGTTTAGCAAAAATACCAGCTTATTGTTGCGCAGATATTGCCAGAAGGTTAAATGTAATATTTGTCCATTTTAGTTCCTGTGTTTGTTTGCTACTAACATATTATACTATTTTCACTTTTTAGTTTCCTATTTTTCCCCTTTCCCCGTTTAGTTCAAAAATGAAAGCTAAATTTCTTTTCTCTTTGCTCTTTTATATGTTTACTCTTTGCTGGGGCATAAAATTTGCCTAGACTAGATGTTCTGCTGAAGAAAAACTAAAATGAAGCCATATTTGGAGAGTCCAGAGAAGATGGAAGCTTTGATTTTGCATGTGGTTGATGCCACAACAACTAAACTCCACACAGATTTAAAGGTGCAGAAGTTTGATAGGATTGTTTTTTACTTCCTCCGTGAAGGTTTTAAAGGAAAAAGAAGATGAGATTCTACCGATCAAGTAGGTAGAGTAGTTCATGTTCTCACTTGTAATAGAAATCTTGAGTCACTGTTACACATGATCCATGGGTTTCGCTACCTGTTATTTTTCATTTTTATGGTTATATCCATGCATACATTTCTATCTTCAAGGAGATTTGTTATAGCCACGAGCTCAGAATACACAAAAAGATTCAACACTTGTGTTTAGTTGCAAGTAATTGTGAAAAATAACCAACTGATGTGCTCTTTTATCTATATGACGAGAAAACTTGTAGTGACATAAATTTTTGCATTCTCACATCTCTTGTCAAGATTGCTTGTATATGTGCCTCAACTTTTTCAACGGTGAAACTTGAATTAAATCACCTTTCCTCATCATCGATCGCCCTAAATCTTCACAATCAGGGACATTCTACCTTGCTGTCATGTGAATCTTGTTACCATTTTCATCTTTAGATGGTTCAGGCTATTTTTGCAATTATGAACATATCTAAGTTACTGTTCTGTAAAAGTCTATATTCTTTTAAATTTACTCATCTTAATTTCATAATTAATTTTTTTAAAAAATTACAAGTGTCGATGTTTTTAGATATCATGATACTATATGATTCAGACAATTTTGAGATGTCCTTGTCCTTCATGTTCGGGACCACCCGTTCTGTGTTGTGCTGACTCGGCTCCATGCTTGCTCCTCCTTCTTCCCCTATTGTTTATACTAAGGATGGTTATTATTTTCAAGAGTGGGTTATTCTTCCATTACGTTCTCCAATTTGAATATTTTATCCTGCTATCGACATGTGATATTCCACTACTGTAGGAAACTTTAAAATTTCAGAACATGCTCAACTTCTAAGTTACGAACAAACATACATGTACAAACGAAAAATTGTAGGGTGCATTTCAGAGCACATACGTAATCATCACCTGAGTTTTACTCCATCCAAAGTACTCCTCTTTTGTTACTTCCTCCTTTTACGGTTTTACCTTTTTTATTCTAGGTTTAAACACTACTGGATACTTTCAGGCAAGATATTAAATTACAAAAATTTTCCACTGGCTTTTGAATTTTCATGCTTTAGATAAAGTTCCTGTGTGTTTAATCTGGTTATTAAGTCTTCTGAATAAAAAGCAAGCAGTCCATGTAAAGTCTATATCTTTTTGATGTCTTTCCTTAGCTCTCTTTTTTTCAACTATCTAAGATCTAGTTTTTAATAAATATTGTATTCCTTATTTTGAAGAGTTTTTAGGGTATTGAAGTTGTTGACTAAAAATTTTTTATGATTGGTTTTGATATTAATACAAGTTTTACAACTCAAATAATTGATGTATAGCGTTCTAACCATAGCAGACAAGCAAAACTGGGTTATGGTTATAGAAATCTAATATCTCCTAATGCCTATATTTACAGGTGCATGCACATGCATGACATGCATCGCCACAACTTCTTATCTAACTCCTAGTTTTATAACTGCAAGACCTGTTTTAAAATTTTATTCCTTAACTATAACTTTTTATCCACCCGAAAATTTTATAGCATCGCCACAAGAAATCAGAGGCCCAACTTTATCTCTGATATTTGCAATTTTTGGATATTGCATTAATGTAGCTTAGGGTCACAACATGTTGTATTGAACTCAATATTAATGATAGTGTTAAGTTTCCTTCTGCTGATCTTCTTCATTCCTAATCATATACTGGTGATGTACCCTGTTTTCACCTTATAAATGGTGCAAATTAAGATCCTGATTGTTGATTGTATCAGGTAAACCTCTTTTTTTTTCCCTTAATTTGATGGCCAATTGGATTTCAGAATTGGGATTCTTATAGATCTTTTTTCACTCAATCTTTTCAATTCTTTGTGTCGTTTGTTCTTTATTTTGCACAGGAATCTGGTGATGGGTTTCTTCAGAAATGCAAGTGACAATCTTTGATTTTATGGTGAAGTTCATCGGTAGCCACAAGATAGGGGCCCCATGTTATAAGTCGAATCTTGAAGTGGTTACCTCGAAGAGTTCTCTTATTCTGGCTGAACACGTTCATTTTAGGATTGAAAAAGGGAACTGCCGGAACTGTGTCCAATCTCTTCCTCTGGTGACTTCAGCACTTTCAAAGTCAGAAGTCCGAGACATCCGCAAAAACAAGAAAGCTTTGGTAAAGAAAATTAGTTCTTTCTATTGAATGCCTTCCATTGAGGTACCAAACTTACGCATGGTAGCTTGAAAGGCATTAAAAGAAACAGCCAAATACTTGCCATTGGCTACCCCCAAACTGACTACACATTAAATGTGGCACAAAGGCCTCTAACAAATTACTCGATCAATGTGGCGGGTGTGCCTAGAACTCCTAGCTCTCCACCGAGTATTGAGATTCCAAATGTTTGCTTGCAAGTTCCTGAACATTGCATTTTAGACGTAGCCAGAGTTCTTGAAAATTGCATTTTAGATGGAGCTCTAAATCTCCCCCGCCTCAGGCTCAAAAAAACAATAGCACTAAAATTGATCATGTTTTTGTATTATATATTTTCTTTCCACCAAGATAAACTGGGATTTCTATTCATCTCAGTCTTGGTCCATCTTGCTTATCGGAAATCCTTGGTTACGAAGCTGTGAGTAGGATAAGAGGTTCTCTTGGATTTTTTTTTTTTTGGAGGGACAAGGACACCTAACTTTCAAACTAGATTCTAAGAAATTATATGATGAGTGTTTGTTATGCAAGGTTTGCCTGGCTGTTTGGACCATGCATCTTTGTCATAAATTAGGAATAGACAACCCTTTTCTCAAAGATTTTTGAAGTTAAATTCATGAGACATGATAAACAAGTATAAATATCCCTCATTTTTCTTTTTTGATGGTAAGAAGTCAACTTTATTAAATGAAAAGTAACTATGTACCGACTCTAGCAACAGACTTAATTCAGAACTAGTACATAGGACAAAAATGAAGTTCTTAAACAAACTAAAATAAACAGTGATAATTATAAATATCCCTCTTACACGTGAACAAATATTACACATTGTCATGATTGCATTAGCACTTAAAAATACCATGCTTTGAATAAGTTTAATAGGTCCTAATCGAATAGGAAAGAGAGTGGAAGCACCAATACGCATAACACATGGAAGACAGATCTTTATGCGCAAAATCCATCATAACATAGATAGAGACTCCATAAAATGAATTTTCTGTAAGAGAAAAATAAAACAATCTTTATTCATCCAAAGTTCATAAAATAATTGAATAATTAATGAATAAGATACATAATTTTCTAAATTTTTCATATTTGCATAATACAAAATATACACTAAAAAGATGATCGCATATTAAGAAAAGTTATGGAGAAAATGAGTTATAGAAAACTTTCAAATCGATAGAATTAAATTATGAAGCAAAGATTATAAGAAATATCTAATAAAGCTTATTTTGAGTGAAAAAAACTGAATGAAATGAAAAATTAAGATGAAGATTTACTTGGAGCGAATTGTCACTACATTTGGATTTTCAGAAATACATAAAGGCAAATAGTATATAAAAGAAAGGCAAATACAGGAAAATGGTTGGTTTTGGAGCAGTAAAAAGGAAATATGCAGACCCAAAAAAAGAAAATGGGGCATGTAAATTAAACACTACAATAACTACAAAACATTTGTTAAAAATCTGAGTGACAAAATTTGTTAAATGCAAGTGTGTATTAGGACAATCAATGAAAATCCTAGAGAAAGGTAGCAGAAATACTTTAAATTTTGATTTAAGGGAGAAACAAGCTAATGAGACTTTACAGTAAAAGAAATTAAGAAGAAAGTCTCATTTTGTTGGAAATTAACCCTCTTATTTTCAAGAACTAATAGGTGCAGCCATTAACTAAATCTGAAATCAGGAAAATCAATATATATAACAGGAAATATCTAGTGGTAAAATATGCAGATATGAGCCTCATGTAATGGCGAAGATATAAGAAGATGTGAAAGTTACGGGACTCGGATGCTGGATAAAAGAAACCGAGCACTAATTAGAAATATCGAATTAATTTTTGTGTAGAGAAATAAGATCAGGGCATGAGGCATGATTAATAAACAAGAGATGCAGTAATAAGATACAAAATGGAAGGGACTCTTACTTGGTGGTCCCAGATGCGTGGGTAGAGGGACGGATCATGAAAGCCTTTGATATATTGTTTGGTCCTCTCTCTTGAAAATATAGTAGGCGTAAGGGATGCGCGGAACCTTGTTCTTGTCGCCGCTTTTTTCGAATCTCTCTTTGAATTCTGGATGCAGATCCTTCAAGTATAATTCCTGGAGTGATGGGAGATATTCAATGCCCCTTGGAACATCCTTCAACGCGGGTAGGCCATCCAGGTCTAGGTACTCCAGGCTTGCCATGGCATTATCCTCTACCTCCACTTGATTGAGTTGTGGCATATCATACAAGTGGAGTTGCTTCAAGTGAGGGAACCATCCGCTACGAAACCACAACTGTTGCCCTTCATATGCCTTCTGCAGGTTCAGACGTACGAGGTTGGTCAACTGAGAGAGGGATCGAAGTGGATCCTCACCCAGCCCACTCCAAACCAGACGCAATCTTCGAAGGCTGGATCCAAGGGCAGGACATAAGGGCAACTCCATCGTCCCTTCTGCCAGCCGCCCCTTCAGACGTAGCTTTACAAGATGCTGAGGTGGATGATCCCAGCCTCCCAACTGGAGAATCTCATTCTCGTCGCTTGCATTAAGGGACAAGTAGGATAGGTAGCGCAACCTTGATAACGAAGTGCATAGGTGCTTGCAATGGATGCCACGCACTTTCCATATCCGTACGCTTCTTAGCTGGGTCAAGTTTCCTAGCCGTTCCACAAATTCCATGTTCGCTTCCACTGCTTGGAGAGTTTGCAGGTCTTTCAACTTCCACAGCCCCTTTGGAGCTTGCACACCTCTACGAGTATTTATGGTCATACCACTTGGAACTAGAATCTTCTCGGCAAACAAGTGACGCAACTTCTTGAGGTTTCTTGTCGTGCTTGGCAGTTCCTCTATTTCACTTCTCATCAGGTCTAGCGTCTGTAGGTTACGAAGCCTCCAAGGATTTAGGTAGCACCTTCACCTTCGTATCCCTCAGACCCAAAAAGTGCAGATTGAATAAGTCCCCGATTTCATCTGGTACTCTCTCGATCGAGATGCCTTGTAGGTCTAAGACGGTCAAATATCTAGAGCTGGAACACAGCCAAGACAAGGATGACGATGAGGACATTGAAGGGTCGAACACCGTGAAAGTGCGAAGTCTTGGCAACTCCATGCTCGACTGGAGTTCGTTCCCGCATTTGTGCACTGACAGACGACGTTTTTCATCACCTGTCTTCGCCACCATCTGAAGATCGTCGTGCACCGCACTGAAACTTTCCTTCTTAGACAATGATACAGCCAACTCTCGTACAATATCGTGCATCCGACAGTGTTTTACTCTACCAAAATAATTCCTCTCCACAACTTGAAGCATGCATCGATGGATGAGCTCCTTGAGATAGTCCTCTGCCACTTCTTCCATTGTGATATTTGATCCCCTTTCCTCCACAAATCCCTCTGCGACCCAGAGCCTCATAAGCCTCTTTCTCTGAAGCACGTGATCCTCTGGGAACATGCTGCAATGTAAGAAGCAGTTCTTAAGATATCTCGGTAGATAGTTGTAGCTGAGATTCAAAACACGCTTCACATGGTCCAAATTTGGGTTCTTATCCAACTCCCAGCTCAGCTGATCTAAAACTTTCTGCCATTCTGACTTGGTTTTCTCTCTCAGGGACAGAAGGCTGCCTAAAGATACGATAGCTAGTGGCAACCCTTGACATTTTGATACAATTTTGTCCCCCAACTCCTCCAGCTCTTTAGGACATTTTCTATCTTCTTCATTCTGGAATGCCCTCTTACAGAATAGATCCTATTTCTCCGTGCTTTCCAAAACCTTGAGCTCAAGTTTTCGACCATCATGTGCTAGTGAAGCTACATCAGAACTCCGTGTTGTAATGATTATTCTGCTTCCATTGTTGTCATCGACATTAATGGCATCACTAATAGCATTGAAAGCTGTTGGATCCCATACATCATCCAGTATGATCAAATATCTTTTCTTATCTAGAGAACTTCTTATTGTTTCAACTAACCTTTTGTGGTTCGATCCTCTAATGTCGATTGGAATTTTGTCTACTTTTTCATTTTCATGCAGCTCCTCTATCATTCTTCTTAAAAGATCATTCACCTTGTAAGTTTGTGAGATGGATATCCATGCATGACGTTCGAACTTTTTTCTCTCACTTTTATATACATTGGCGACTAGAGTTGTTTTGCCCAATCCCCCCATGCCGTACACGGATATTATACATCTATCTAGGTCCTTATCAGAAAGCCAGTCAGTTATTTTTGTTTTGTTTTGGTTAATTCCCACGAGCTCATTCTCGTCAATGAAATAAGAAGAGTTTGCCAAATGCAGCTGCCTTTCACTAGCAAAAGTTGAACTACTGCCCATTTCTCCCTCTGTCATCTTAATCCATCGTTTTTTCATCTGTGAAATGTGCTGAAGATTAGTTTCTAACTCTTTCACTTGTGCTGCAATTTGATGCCAGGCAATCAAATTTTGGGATCCCTTAAATATTTTTTTGAGATAACCTCCCAATCCGCTCCCTTGCTGTTGAGCTATGAGATAGAAATACTCATCCATGATGTCCTCGACATGATTTGCCAGTTTCCGTACCTCCTCAACCCAAGCTTCAAGGACCTGGTTCTTGTCAGTTTGAATATCTATTTGACCGAGAAAGGCTTGCATTACCAAAAGTTTGCTCTTGATACGTCTCATACCACTTGGTAGTTGAGTCAACAAGGAGACTTCATTTGCAAACTGAGAACTAGCTAGTTTCAGTGCTTCGCCACCCAAAGCAACACCGATCTTTGTAACTGCTAGAACTATAGCAGCCTCTGCCATGTCTGGTTCGACTGTGACCTATACCTTCTTTGCTGGACAAGCTAGGTGTATATATACCAGACCAGCCCTTGTCACTCTTATATTCTCGCTCTTGGTAATTGATCTATGAAAAAGAGTTTGGTCTTACTTATAAACAAGAGTTAATCAAGATGCTTATGCAATAAATAAACTATTCAACTATGAGATCTCAGATATATACTAAATAATCTTGCTACTATGTTATTTAGTGGTAAGATCATTATTTCTCAAACCATTAAGCTAACCTTGGAAAATAGAAAAACCATTCACAACAAGTAGGCTTTCCATTCTTTAATTAAGGTTTACACATGTATGATGCGTATAAAATAGGAAAACCTAATTACAATAAAGATCAGGAAGGTTTGGTCTAGATAATTATGTTAGATGTGTGTTCTAGAAGTCAGATTGGCTGACACTTGTAATACACTTCTAAGAATAATTTTATAATTTTGATTTAAATTAATAAAAAATATTTTTTTATTTTACCACATTATGTAAATAGTGTCTGTGATACATCATTTGAAAATGACAACTCATATTTTCAAGAGTTGAAAATTTAAGACATGAAGTTTCATAATTAACTCATAAGTAACTCTCGACCATAGGATCATCACGAGGATGGTGATCGATCTGCAAGGTTGGTGTATGATTGCTTTCTTATGATAGATGAGTCTTGAGCCTAAGGTGTAGAGATATCGGAGCGAGAGTATAGGTACTCATTAAAGAACGAGGGCATTGAGCGTGACCACCTCAAGCAGTCATAAGGAAGTTTACCTTCTCGTCGATGATTGGCTCGATGCTGCAGTGGTGTGTCTGGTTCTTTGACCTAAGGTGCATCGGCAGTTCACCTTAAGGGTGCTATAGTTTGACTACACCATAACTCAATTTTCTAGCCATTCGAAATCTTAAGGTGTATGTTGGCTATAGCATATTCATTGTAGGAATTGGATTGCACCAATAGGGGATGTATCTATCTTGGTAGATGAGGAACAACCCTATGATAATCATGAGATTGAGTCCATAAGCCCATGACCAAGGTAGTGTGAATATGATAGAAAGAATTTCTATTAGAATTTCACATTGGACTCGAATTGAATGATTAATTCATATGACAGATGTTGGATTTGATGAGTTTATCTTAACCCTAATCTAGTCGGACTCAAGATAGAAGAACCCAATCACACAGGTAGCTATACCGAGAGATTCGCTTTTGGTTCTGATGGATTGCCACCATATCCTGCTAGGTATCACTGATGAATTTTGGAAGCAGTTAGAATGATTTAGATGATCAATCATTCTAATTATATGAATCAAAAAAATTTTGGTCCATCGAAAGATGTTTCGATGATATCGATGATAGAGATCACGACATGTCTCATTATCATATGGAACTGAACCTAATTGGATCACACAAACAAAGGTTTGAGTCTGGATGTTATCAATTAGGCTAACCCAAGTTCAGTTGATTTGAATAAGATTCAATTAGATTCAAGAAAATTATGCTAGCATACGATTAAGCCTAACATCTTCTGTAATCATTCTGGTTCGTCTCGTCTGAACCAAATTTATTTGGACTCACTCAAGAACTTTGTCTTAGTCTGACTGAAGCTTGTCTAGGTCAGAAAAGAATTATCCTAATTCATTAGATAGATTTAAGACAACACCTGCCAATTTCTGTCATCTGCCAATTCCTATTTTTGGACAAGGATCAATAGTTGATCCCAGACACTTGGACAAAGGGCCATGTGTCATGCGCTCATTGGAGAGCACCTGGGGCTCTTATCCCCCTACTAAAAAAAGAAAGAGAGAGGGTGCACGCAACTCTAGCCATGCACCCCATGTGGATAAGGTAGAAGTCCTATGTAGATGGGACTCCAGGGTATTTTGATATGATCAAACACTAGAACGCCAAATATTTTGGGTTTATTTAGTGTTGGCGCCACCTATGTGATTTTTGGAGGGACTCTCATCTAATTGGATCAGATAACATCATTCCATCAATTAGATTTAAATCTGATTGAATGAAGATCTCTGATTAACCAGGATGATGTGGCACTACATGGCATAGCAGAGTCTATTTAAACCCTGTCTGTGCCTAGGATTTTAGTGCTTCTTTCTTTCACCATGTTGCAAGACTGCCCTCCTCTCTTCCATGCCTCCCTTTGATATTCTCTCTCCCCTCTCCACACCCAAGGAGTTGGGCATAAGTTCAAGAGAAGTCCAAAGAATATTGGCACCTAGATCAGGAAGAAGGCAGCACTGCTGAAAGAGAAAACTGCTGCTTTTTCAAAAAGATTTTTTGAAGAACTTCAAGATCAGATCAAGATCTGAATTTTGGAGCATTGATTTAGAAGGAGAAAATATTCAAATCCTGTCCGAGTGGACTACGGTAGAGGCCAGGCACGTGCGTGGCTCGATCTAGAACCACAGGATCATCATTAGGATAATCTGATTATCCAAAATAAGGTATGAAATTAAATTAGATTTAATTTAATTTAATTTTAATATTAGATCTTTAATGTCTCAGATCTGATTAATTTTTTTTTAAAAAAAATAAAAATATTCCTTCAGATCCAATTAGATTTGAACGATCCTATGTCGAAAAATAGGATTTTTTCTTCAAATGATATCAAAGCCAGGTTAACAATTTTTCAGATCTATTTTAGATCTAATTTAATTTTTATTTATGATCTGATATTAAAGTATTTCAAATGTTACATCAGATATGATTAGATCTGAAATTAAAAAGTTAAAAGTTATATGATTTAGATCTATAATGCATGAGATGCATGACTAGACTAGAAATAGAATAGTTCTATGTGTATTCTAGTATAATCATGTTATTAATTTGATTAAATATAATTTTAGATCTATTTTATTTTTATTTATTTGATGTTATAATTATTGTACCAAGATCTAAAAAAATAAAAAATAGAGTTTTTAATTTATTCATATGAGATATGAAAGATGCATACTTAGACTAGTTATAGAATAATTCTATAAAATATTTAGAATAATTTTATTTTGATGTGATAAAATTTAAAATTTTATTTTTAATATTTAATATATGATATATCAGATCTGAAAGTATGCATGGTTGATTGAGTTATGATACATGAGATGTATGCAAGGCATGTATTAGTTAGATCAATAATTGTATATGAGATACATGTTTTAGATCTAACTTATTTTGTAGTAGAATATATATTTTTGATTAAGATATTTTTCTTATTCATCCAGTCATAAGAACAAAGTAGGATTTAATGGCCCTCTCTTCCCATTTGATGGGGTCTTCTTATAGCATGTAGGGATACTGCGTGTTCGTTCTTAATCAAAAATCAGAACTTACTTTTCTGTAAAATCCTAGATCATAAAATTTTATAATTTTGATACATGTCTCATTTATGAACCCAAGATTAATTAAGAATTAAGATTATGAAATTAGTTATGTCTAAAAATTATGAATTTTCAGATCTAAAACATCTTCATAAGATTGGATTCGGGCTTGGGTAGCTCAATTAGGTCTAGCGATTGATCAAATTGAATCAAAAGTTGGTTAGATAGAATCAAAGAAAGCTTAGATTTGACCAGCTTAATAGGATTAAGTCTAGGTCAAGGTCGAATCACATTGAGATATGACTCGATCAAGTCAAGACCTGATTTGGCTTCGCGGTTTGAGCCTAGATTGTAGGCTAACACAATTGATTCTGGTTCAATAATTTAGTGTCTAAGATAAGTTTGACAGATACGATCGACTTATTTTTAATTAGAAGCTACTCGACTTGAATGCATTCTTATCAAGTTAATGGCATATCCCTTTCATCGATCTCACTTACCTGGCCATATGGGTCGATCCAGTTTTGATTAGAGATGGCTAACAATTCGAGCCAACCCATGCCACTAGATTAGTCATAATTATTATGATTAAGTCAAGTCAAGTTTAAAAAAATCTAAATTAAATCTTTCTAAGAAAATATTAAGTTTAAGATCTTCCACCATTATAGATGTGCGGGTTCTTTTCAGGATTGATTGTTCTCGACTAGATATAATGGTTCAGTTGCATCGAAAAGATGCAATTATATTTATTAGGCATTGGATGCTATAGGTTGGAAGATGGATTAGGCTCAATATTTTAGATACGATGAGGGACCCAATCAGAAATTCAATTTGTGCAAGTGGTGGGTTTGACTTAACTAAGGAGTGAAGCAATATTCCGGACATGGTGAGCTTCATGAATTAGAGATCAGATTTAGGTGCATCATGATTAGAGAATCATTGGACAAGAGTTGTCCACTCATTGGCCAACTCATCACTAATAACTGTTCGGTGAGGTGGTGAGCTAGTCGATGGAATCGTACCATCCATTAGAAGTCTTTAATCAAAAAGATTTTTGTATCTTTATCAAAAAAATATAGGAATCTGAGTAAATAGTAAAAATTTAATTTATTTAAAAATAAAATTTTTAAATAAATTGATCAAGTCTAATTATAAATCTAACTAGAAACTTTGACTCTCTAAAGAAAAAATATCTGCATCCAATCCTTTAGCCAAGATCTTAGATACCCACAGATTAACTGGACCTAATTTTAAGGACTGGCTAAGAAACTATAAAATTATTTTGAATTTTGAAAAGCTGTCTCATATATTGGATCAGGATCCATCCACTATAATTAGCCCATCCAATTGCTGAATAGAGAGCCTCTCTGAAAAAATGGACGAATGAAGATAATAAGGCTAGGTACTACATGTTGGGCTTAATATTAGATGACTTACAGCGCCAACATGAGAACATCATGACTACCCAACAGATGTTGGCTCACCTGCAAGAGTTGTTTGGTGAGCAGAGTCACGCAGTGTTGGCTCACCTGCAAGAGTTGTTTGGTGAACAGAGTCACGCAGCTTAGTATCAAGTCTTCCATAGACTTTTTAAAGCTTAGATGCATGATGGACAATCAGTCCAAGATCATTGTTTGATAATGATCAAGGACCTTGAGGAGCTTGAGAAGCTCGGTGTTATCATGGACAAGGACTTGCAAATTGATGTGATCCTGTAGTCCTTGATCGATGCATATGATCAGTTTATTATGAACTTTCATATGCATAAGATGCAATGTATCCTAGCCAAATTAATGAACATGTTGGTCACTGCTGAGCTTTTTATGAAAGATTCTAAAGACTCAGCATTTACTGTGGAGCGGACTTCTTCTAAGAGAAAGTCTTTTAGAAAGAAGAAGAAATCCGTGAAGAAGTAGAAGATGGATGGTGGAAAAAAGAAGGCAGAGCCAAAAAAGAAGGTCATTGACAAAGAAAAGTATTTTCATTGCAATGTCGACGGCCACTGAAAGTGGAACTACCTTTAATACCTAGCCAGCCTGAAGAATAAGAAAGAGGTAGGTCCTTTTGGAGGTTTGCTCATTATAGAATCTAACCTTATGATTTGTTCTACATCTAGTTGGATGCTTAACTCTAGTTTTAGTGCTCACTTGTGCACTTCTATGCAGGATCTTGAGGAGAGCAAGAGATTGAGGAATGGTGAGATGATCCTATGCATCGAAAATGGAGCAAGAATTGCTACTGTGGCCGTGGGAACCTACCATCTTTGACTACCATCAGGATTAGATCTAGTACTTAGGGACTGTTTTTATGTGCCTGTAGTAAGCAGAAATTTGATTTCTATTTCATGCTTAGCATAGGAAGGCTATGTAATTAGTTTTCTTAAGGACCATTATAATATTCTTTTTGAAAGTAATAAAATTATAAGTGGTTCTTTATAAATGGCCTTTACTAGTTACATATTGATGTTTCTATTTTTAATATCGAATAAAATATGAATGCCATAGGATCAAAGTGACCTAGGGATAGTCTAAATGATAGATATCTATGGCACCTTAGGCTGGGTTATATAGCCGAAGATAGGATTAACAAATTGAAGAAATTTGGACTATTGAGTTCGTTGACTTTTGAGTCATATCTGATTTATAAATCATGCCTTCATAGCAAAATGATCAAACTCTCTTTTATAGGATATGGGAAAAGGGCCACGAACCTACTTGCCTTAGTACATTTAGATATATGCAAGTCATTTGATGTGCCGGCTAGAGGCAACTATGTCTACTTCATCATCTTTACCGATGATATATCTCGATATGGATATGTATATTTAATGCAACATAAGTCTAAAGCCTTTGAAAAGTTCAAGAAATTCAGATTTGAAGTAGAAAAATAATAGAAAAATCTATTAAGATTCTTCGATCAGATCGAGAAGGAGAATATCTTAGTAGAAAATTCCTAGACTATCTTAAGGATAATGGCATAGTCTCTCAATAGACTCTAACTAGAACATCTTAACTTAATGAAATTTCAGAACGGAGAAATTGGATCCTATTAGATATGGTCCGATTCATGATGAGCTTCACGGACTTTCCTGAATTTTTTTGGGAACATAGCCTGATGACAACAATTTACCTATTAAATAGAATTTTCTCTAAAATCATTCCTACTACACCGTATGAGATATAACATGGTAAGAAACTAAGTCTAAGTCACCTCAGAATTTGGGATTGTCCGGCCCATGTTAAGAAACAACAGGGGGATAAGTTAGA
The DNA here is from genome assembly GCA_006176705.1 of Cocos nucifera. Lineage (NCBI taxonomy): Eukaryota > Viridiplantae > Streptophyta > Magnoliopsida > Arecales > Arecaceae > Cocos > Cocos nucifera. Next base: position 324,784 of record QRFJ01001314.1, on the reverse strand, counting down.
GTCTAGGTTCTTTAGAGCTCAATTTATAGGATATCCTAAAGAGTAGTTAGGATATTATTTCTACCTTCTAGAAGATCACAATGTGATTATAAGTCAACATACCATCTTTCTTGAAAAATAGTTTATTCAAGATGGTGGCATCGAGAGATAGATTAGACTCGATGAGAAAGTCTCTGATGAGCAATGAGCTAAGGAACCTAGAGAATCAAATCAGTTAGAACCAGTCCATACACTACCTCCACCACCTCGTAGATCAACTAGGATTTTTCGTCCTAAAAAATATTTAGGTACTATTCAAGAGGATGTAGAGAAAATGTTCCTCATGAAAAATGGGGTTCATGGTGATGATCCCAAAATCTATAACGAAACGATATCAGATATTGATCTTGAGAAATAGTTAGAGATAATAAAGTTAGAAATTGACTCAATACGTTCGAACCAAGTCTGGATCTTAGTAGATCCACCTGAAGGTATAGTACCTATTGGGTATAAATGAATCTTCAATAGAAATATAGGTTTCGATGAGAATGTAGAGACATTCAAGGCAAGGCTTATAGCAAAAGATTATAATCAGTGCGAAGGCATTGACTATCAGAATATCTTTTTGCTAGTAGCCATACTGAAATTCATCCGCACATTATTTGCAATTGTAGCCTATTTCAATTATGAAATATGGCAGATGGACGTAAAAATTACGTTCTTAAATGGATATCTTGAGGAAGATATCTACATAGAGCAACCATTTGGTTTCACATCCAGTGATAGAGGTCACAAAGTCTGCAAGCTACAAAGATCCATATATGAACTTAAGCAAGCATCTCGGATCTGGAATGCTCATTTTAATGATGTAATCAAAATATTTGATTTTATAAAAAATGAGGTGGAACCGTGTGTATTCAAAAAGATCAGTAGGAGTGCTGTTATCTTCCTCGTATTATATATGGATGACATCCTCCTAATTAGAAATGATATTTTCATACTGACTATAGTCAAAGTGTGGTTGTCAAAGGAGTTCTCTATAAAAAATCTAGGAAAAGCATCCTTTATATTGAAAATAAAGGTCTATAGGGATAGACCAAATAGGATGCTAGGACTTTCACAAAAGATGTACATAAAGGAGGTGTTAAAGAGGTTTAGCATGAAAAAGTCTAAGAGGGGTCTAGTATCCTTCAGATATGGCATTCATCTTTTAAAAAGAATGTGCCTTAGCACACCTAAGAAAATTGAACACATGAGCAAGATCCCTTATGCTTCTGCAATAGGAAGCCTCATGTATGCTATTCTATGTACACGACCTGATATAACCCAAGCTGTGAGTGTCACAAGCATGTATCAGTCGAATCCAGAAGAAGAACATTGAACTTCTGTAAAATATATCCTCAAGTACTCGAGAAAGACTAATGACATGTTTCTAGTCTTTGAAAATGGAGAACTCCAGGTTTAGGGATTTACAGACTCAAATTTTATATCCGACATAGATGATCAAAAGTCAATATCTGGGAGTCTATTTATATGTAATGGTGGAGCTGTTAATTGGAAGAATTCCAAGCAGACAGTGATTATAGACTCAATAATAGAAGCAGAATACATTACTATATCAAAAGCTGCGAAGGAGGCATTCTGGTACAAAAAGATCGCCGCAGAGCTCGGAGTGATGCCATCAGATGCTGTCCCTCTATACTGCGACAACAATGGTGCCATAGCCCTAGCTAAGGAGCCGAGGTTTGACCAAAAATTCAAGCACATCGAGCGATGATTCTATCTCATCCATGATTATCTCGAGAAGGGATATATCGAGATCAAGAGAGTCAATACTACAGATAATGCGATAGACCCACTGACAAAGTCATTGAGCTAGCAGAAGATCGAAGCCCACTTAGAGAAGATGGGACTTAGATTTGTAGTCAATTAGCTTTAGGTCAAGTAGGAATTTGTTAGATGTGTACCCTAGAAGCCAGATTGGTTGATACTTATAATACACTTCTAAGAGCAATTTTATAATTTTGACTTAAATTAATAAAGAATTAATTTTTTATGCTATCACATTGTGTATATAGTGTTTGTGATACATCCTTTGAGTTAATGAAAATAACAACTCATATTTTCAAGAGTTAAAAAATTAAGACATGAGTTTTCATAATTAACTTATAAACAACTTCCAACTATAGGAAGATCACAAGGATAGTGATCGATCTGAAAGGTTGCTGTATGATCGCTTTCTTAAGATAAATGAGTCTTGAGTCTATGGTATGGAGACATTGGAGGGAGAGTATAGATACTTATTAGAGAATGAAGGCATTGAGCATGATCATCTCGAGCAGTCATAAGGAAGTCTACCTTCTCGTCGATGACTGGCTATGTTGAGGATGTTATAGTTTGACTATACCATAACTCGATCTCCTAGTAATTCAGAATCTTGAGATGTATGTTGGCTATAGTATATTTATTGTAGAAATTGGATTGCACCAATAGGAGATCTATCTACCTCGGTAGATGAGGAACAATCCTATGATGATCATGAGATCGAGTCCATAAGCTCATGGCCATGGCAGTGTGAATATGATAGAAAGAGTTTCTATTAGGATTTCACATTGGACTTGAATCAAATAATTAATTCATGTGATGAATGTTATGCTTGACAAGTTCACCTTAATCCTAATCCAATCGAGGCTCAAGATAAAAGAACCCAATCACATAGGTAGCTGCACCAAGAGGTTCACTTTCGATTTTGATGGATTACTATCATATACTGTTAGGTATCACTATGGATTTTGGGAGCAGTTAGAATAATTTAGATGATCAATCATTCTAATTATATGAATCAAAAAAGTTCTAGTCCATCGAAAGGTATTTTGATGATGTCAATGATAGAGATTGCGACATATCTCATTACCATATGAAATTAAATATAACTGGATCACACAAACAAAGATTTGGATCTGGATGTTATTAATTGGGCTAATCCAAGTTCAGTTGATTTGGATAAGATCCAATTAGGTTCAAGAAAATCATGCTAGCACACGATTGAGCCTAATATTCTCCTGCTATAATCATTCTGTTTTCTCTTGGCCGAGCCAAATTTGTTTGGACTCACTCAAGAACCTTATTTTAGTCTGACTGGAGCTTGTCTAGATCAGAAAAGGATTGTTCTAATTCATTAGATAGATTTAAGACAACACCTACCAATTCCTGTCACCTGTCAATTCTTATCACTTGTCAATTCCTATTTTTGGATAAGAGTCAATAGTTGACCCTGGATACTTGGACAAAGGGCCATGTGTCATGCACTTATTGGAGAGCACCTAGGGCTCTTGTCTCCCTGCTAAATGAAGAAAGAGAGAGGGCGCATGCAACCTTAGGCATGTGCCCTATGTGGATAAGGCAGGAGTCCCATGTAGATGGGACTCCAGGATATTTTGATATGATCAAACATGAGGGCGCCAAATAGTTTGGGTTTATCCAGTGTTGGTGCCACCTATGTGATTTTTTGAGGGACTCTCATCCGATTAGATCAGATGACATCATCCCACCAATCAGATTTAGATCTGATTGAATGAAGGCCTCTGATTGGTCGGAATGATGTGGCACTGTATGGCGCAGCAGGGTCTATTTAAACCCTATTTGCACCTAGGGTTTTAATACTTCTTCCTTTCACCACGTCGCAAGGCTGCCCTCCTCTCTTCCATGCCTCCCTCTGATCCTCTCTCTCCTCTCCATGCCCAAGGAGTTGGGCACAAGTTCAAGAGAAGTCCAAAGAGTATTGGCACCTAGATTAGGAAGAAGGCAACATTGTTAAAAGAGAAGATTGCTGCTTCTTCAAAAAGAGTTTTTGAAGAACTTCAAGATCAGATCAAGATTTGAATTTTGGAGCATTGATTCAGAAGGAGAAGACATCCAGATCCTGCCTGTCTGGACTATGATAGAGGCTAGGCATGTGCATGGCTCGATCCAGAACCTCAGGAGCATTAGGATCATTATCAGGATAATCTGATTATCCAAAATAAGGTATGAAATTAAATTAGATGTAATTTTATTTTATTTTAATATCAGATCTTTAGGATTAGATTTGATTAAAATTTTTAGAATAAAAATTTTAAAATATTCCTTCATATCCAATCAGATTTGAACGATCCTATGTCAGAAAACATGAATTTTTCTTCAATTAAATGTGATGTTGCTATAATACCCAGTATCTATTTAACCAATTTTTTCTTTGCTTTTTTTTTTTCATGTACAAGCGGATGGTTACACCACTTTTGTGCGAGAGCAGCCCAGAAGATCAAGATACAAAAGCTCCCATAGGACTAGCAGGCAAATATCATCCTATCTCCAAATCCAGTCTTTTGAATGTCCCACTACGAACGCAGTAAGCTAGTTTGCCATTGTATTCCTCTTCCGGTAGACATGTTGGATCAGCAATGTAGAATGAAGTTTTTCCTTTGCTTTACTAGGCTCAACTTAGCATCGATTGGCCGAGTTAATTTTTAAAACTTGGCAGTAGAAGAAAGAAGTCTCATCATGTGCCTGGCCAATAGTGAGAAATGTGTGGCCAAGCTAGGGAGAGGCCAAAGGCTAGTGTAACAACCAATGGGCTTATGGAAACAGACTAGAAACCCCACCCTCTTTCCTTTTCCTTCAACAACCTCTGCTAGCTAAAGAGTGGATTTTTCCCTCCGATTAAGGAAAGCAAGCATGATGAGATTGCAATCACGCCTGCCCTATCCTTTTTTCTCCCTTTTCTAATTCATGGCCTCCCCCCATCGTTATCCTTTGTTTGGTATGAAGGATGGATTAGAGGAAAAATAGATACAGGAGGAAGGATGGATGAGAAGAAAGATGGATGGAAGAAGAAGAGGATGGATGGATCTTCTCATATGTTTGGTGACACATAGAAGGATGGATGGTTCCCTCCTTTATTTAGTATAGCAGAAATAAAAGAAAGAATAGATAATATTTATATGATATTTTTAATAAACTATCCTTTGATTAAAAAAAATATTATTATCAATTTATAATACTTATAATTTTTATAATTTATAATTATATAAAAATTATAAAAATATTTAATTTTAATTTAATTTAATAGATGATTTTAAAAATTAATTATATATCAATAAAAATAGCATATATGAATAAATAATTATATATGAATAATTCATATATAATTTAATAGTTATATACGTTAACTATATGAATAACTAAATTTTATTTTATATAAATAATTAACTAAAAATAGCAAATATGAATAAAAAATAGAAAGTAATTCTCATTATTTACTTATAATTATGAAACTTATGTACAAAAATTAAAATAATTAGTAATAAAATTTAATAGTATAGGATTAATAGTATAGATAAATATAAATAAAATAAATAAAAAATAAAAAAAATATTATAATTTTATCAAAAACTTAATAAGGGATAATGTTGTGTAGAAACCTATCCCTTCTATGCTCCATCCATCCCTCCTAGCATCCTTTCATATTGGAGGATGCAAATTAGTGGGTTAGAATAGATGAGCAATTTCTCTTTTTCATCTATCCTCTTTAAATTTTTTTGAACCAAATGATGGATTAAGACCATCCATCCTCCTAATTCCATCCATCCATCCTCCCATGACCTTAACCAAATACAAGATTAGATATTCCATCTTTATCTTGAATCCTTGCCACCATCAGCTAAAAGGTCTCCTCCACCTCTCCTGGCCTCCAAACCTCTATTACTCATTAGCCATCTTTCTTCTTTGCCAGAAACCAGAGGATGATAGCTTCTTGGATTGCTTGTTTAGAGGTGAGGACCTCTTCTTCTATCATCTCTCTTCCTCACCACATAATGTCTGGGGTCACTGGCAGTTTGCAGATACCGCCGCCCAATGGTGGTTGACCCCAGGACCGAGCACCCCTGACCCTTGCCAAGTTGATCCTAAAATAGGGAACCCTTGCTTTCGAGAGATTGAGCTTTCAGGATCTGGTACTCCCTTGATTCTTCTCCCTTTCGGCCACCACAAGAGCAGTATATGATCTCACCATCCACTGGGCCGCCAACCCAAGACACCCTTAGTTGTGGCTGAGACCTTAGTCAATGGTTGTGAAACACCCTTAAATTGGATCCCCTATTTCTTGTGTTTTCCTCCCTGGGCCACACGATCTGGTTGTCGGAGCTATCCTCGACACCACCTCTATGATTGGCCGATCCTCCATTCCCTCTCTTGGTACTAAAGGGAACACTTTTAGATGGAATTATTATATATGATAGACGCATTTTGTACAAATTATTATATATGAGTATGTTTTATATAAATTATTTTTCAATTCATGTATTATGAGGAGATAACTAATTATTGTGATTTGCAAGAATTATGAAATTTTAAAATTTATTAATTGTTATATATTAACATTCTGCCAAGTAGTTCAGTTATGGTTAAAAGTAGGCCTAGGTTGGCCTGAGATCTATCAAGTAGAGTTGACTTCATTCAGGCTATGGGCTAAGTCTAAGGTACTTTGGATTAGGTTTGGACCTAAATAGAACTTGAAGAAGGTTTTTGGCCATGCTTGGGTTGATGCATGGCTTGGACAATTAAGCTTGATACTCAATTTGATCCAACCGTTCCTTCAATATATTTGATTCGTCGAGTTCGGCAAGTTGAGGTAGTGAGGAGTGACTGCCTAAAGATGAGAAAAGAGGGCTTAAACCCTTGATCTCTAATTCACTAATCCTTAATTTCCCTTCAACCCTTCAGCTCTCTACATCCCTCGGACTCTCTCCTTTTGTTCACCCACTTTTAGCATTAATCTCTCCTTCTCTCCACCCACTTCCACCAGCACCCTCATGTCGCCCCTCTTATTGTTGCCGGTCATTGGTCAAAGAAGGGTGATGCCCATCTCTAGAGATAGCTGCAATCAGCATTCCCTAATCCCTTCTCCATTGCATTAAGAAAGTTAGAGATAAGAAAGAGAGAGGTAATGAGTGGCATCCCGTTGTGCACTATCCTTCGAGAGCTGGGATTTAATGGCCAAAATGTGCTATCTCCTCCTGGACCAACTATACCCTTTGTCCCCTCTGAATTACTAGTGTATCCTTCTTCTCTTTTCTCTTGTTCAAAATTAAAAAAGAAAAAAAATCATTTTTCCTATTTTCTTAAGAATTCTCATGGAGTTTTCAATATTGTTTTAGTATTGCAAAGTAAGATTTTCTATTCCTTGGATGATTGTGGTCATGCTACTATGAACTTTGGTAAACAATGTAATCATTACCATTCCTATTTAATTTGGCAAGCCTACAAGAGACAATTGACCCTATAAGGAATGGTCTAATCTTTTGGCCCAACCAAGCTAGATCAAGTTGGCACAAGTTTCAAGTTGGACCTGGGCAATCTCTAGTTAGGCTCAAACCAAGATTGAAAAAAATCTTTAGACCTAAGCTTGTCTCGAAGCATGAAAAATTTTGGATCAAGCTGTGCTACAGTGGACATAGCCTAGACTAGCCTAGCTCGATTTTGTAAGAACCCAAAATTTTATTCCCCTGCATGAATCTTAGTTAGAATAGGTTCTAAAAAAAAAAAAAAAGAAAAAAAAGAAGAGAACAGAGAATAGGACTCTCAAAACTAGTCCACTTCTTCTCTCCCATTTCCATCAGAATAGGAGCCAGCAAGATTCCAAATTAGGCTAGGAATCTCAGCTATAAGAGCTTCCCTCCCCCTCTCTTAGATCTCCATCTAGGGTTCATTGAGAAACCACCATGAGTTTAGAGTGATTTCTCGAGGTTTTCCATGGGTTGTTGTTGGGAAGGGATCATCGAAACCTAGTCGTGAGGCCCGCGGGATCCTGGTAAGAGATCTCATCCCCTTCTATGTTTTCTTTTCAAGACCCTTCCATCGCAGATCATTGAAAATCATCTCAAATAGGGTCATTCCTATTTCTTTGAGGTTTTCCCCAAACATTGGTAGCGACAGCTGTCGTTTGGGCCATTGTCGAAGCCACCCGATCTTTTGTGGCCGTGCGTAGGAGAAGGAGAAGAGGGGGAATAAAACCCTTGTTTTAGGATGGGAGGAAGGAAAGAAGAGAGGCTTAATCTCTCTCTTCTCTAGTTTTAATTATTTATTTATTTTTGAAGGATTATGCGAAATTCAAAAAGGAAAATTTTAGAAGAGGAAATTTTGGGAATAGGGGTGTGGACCCTAGCAAACCCAGATAGACGATTCTCAATATTTAATTTAATTTATTTAATTTATTTTATAATTTAAATAATATAGAAAAATAATTCTTTGGATAAGAGAATATCAAGCAAGATTCTTGACACCTAGATTATAAACCTAGTGAGTTCAATTTCACGACAGTAGAAGTAAGAATTTTTGAACATTCACTTACCTATTTATATAAAAACTATATTTTATGCATTAGTGATTTCGATCTATATATTTTTTATAGTGACATGTTATATACCTAATTGTTAAGTATATATTTATTACTTGTTCGATGTTATGTATTACATATCGTTGATCTTGATTAGGATGGATTTTGATAATCATATGCATCAAAATATTTTACAAAAAAGATGTGATCTTGAATTTCAATACCTAACAAGCCGGTAATTGAATTGCATGATTGAATATGGGATTGTAGTGCTCTGGACTAGCCACTTTATTAGTATCTTATCACGAGCTTCAAATGTAATTGTGAAAGTTTAGAGTTAAGCACTCATGATCCTTTAGCTAGCCACTTTATTAGTGCCTTACCATGGGCTTGAAACATGATCGTACATTTGTGGTCCTTTGAACTAGCTACTTTATGAGGCCCCATCATGGCTTGAAATATGGTATAGTAGTTCATAGTTGAACACCTATGGTCCTTTAGACTAGCTACTTTCTTGGTGCCTGCCACGAGCTTTAAATATGGTTGTGATAGTCTATAGGACTAGCCACTTACTTCTTTTGTGTGGGAGGTTATGATAGTCTGTAGGACTAGCCACTTTTATTGTCTTATCATAGGCTTGAAATGTGATCGTGGTAGTCTAAAGCCAAGTACCTTGATATGATTAGATCCGATATATGTTGGTTCAAGATAATTGTATGATGTGATCAATTGCACAAAAAGATATATTTACGTATATATATTTTATGAATCATGACATCTTTTGGCATGTGATTGATATGAGTAAAGATCATTATTATTTTTTTGTTTATTATTATATTGATGTTGGTATGTAAAAATTTTTTCTAGATTGTAAAGCTCATCACTCACTTCTTTTTTTTAAAAGAGTTTTTAGATATCTGTACGTGGCTAAGATTGGGACTATGATTTGAAAGGATTGATTAGATAAAGCATCAATAATATCAGATGGATGATCGAGTCTTATAAATTGTAAAATGTTTGATATTTATCAATGTAAAAAATTTATTATGAATTGAGATCAAATATATTCATGGGAAGTAAAGATTGTAAAAAATTTTATAGGCCTTATATATTCTTTAGGATTTGCCCTAGAGAGTGTGTGGATATCATGTATCCAATCTAGATGCTGGGTTTGGGGCATAACAAAGCAATATTAGAGCTTAAGATTATGATCTCTAGGAACTGTGATTTAAGAGTTATTTGAGCATAAGGTAATGATCCTAAGGATGTAACAGAGTGGTTTCAGAGCTTGAATTATAATCATTTATGATTGTGATATAAGTGATTAGGATGTGATAGAATGTTATCAGAGCTTAGGTTTAGAACCATTAGGGACCATGACAGAATGGTATATGAGTGTAGGTTATGATCAGTTGGGATAGTGATATAGTTGGAATCAAAGCTTAAGATTATGATTACTCGAGAATATGACTTAAGTGATATTTGAACTTAAAGTTATGATCATTAGGGACATGATAGATATAGCAGAAAAGATTCAAAGTTTTAAGTTTGGATTAATTGATATTGTGAGGAATATACATAAGTGACATACGTATATAGTAGAACTAATAAGTTATGTCTTGGATTTCAATAAATAGAGCTTGACCTAAGTATGTGTTGGAAAATACTATCCTCTCTCGGACCGACGTGGCCACTGGTGATTAGCCAAGCAATAAAGAACAAACTTCTAGAATCAATGCGGAAGCAAAACCAATGGATTCAAGAGAAGAAAGTGAGAAAAAGAGCATAAGAGTTTTTCGAGAGAAAAGAGTTTTTATTTTCTTGTATTCAGCATATTACAATCTTTGACCTATTTTCAGTATAAATACTTTACAAAAGGATCAAGTTTCAAGCTCATAGAAAAACTCTTCCAAACCCAAACAACCCACGTACATAAAAGTAATCCCGCGACACTGAGCCGGCTCAGCCTGAAACTGAATCGGCTATCTTGTGATTGGATCGACTCAGTTTGAGATTGATCCAATCCAGTTGTGTACCATGACAGCAGCCTCGAAAATATTGCTTTCTATCTAGATTTTTTTCTGAGACATCGTCGATCCAGTTCTAGACTGAGCCGATCTAATTTCTAACTTAGCCGACCTAGTCTCAGGGTAAGCCTGCTAAATTTTTGGAGCTTATTTTTTAGGCTGATTTTTCTTCTTGCTCGCTCCCATGTTTTTATGACCTGTCTTCTCATATTTCCAAGACTTGAGAGCACCACATCTAAGCTCACATTCTCCATCTTGGTGCTTTCAAGTTCTTGTGAACTCATCTTTTTCTTGCAAATTCATTCGTGCCACACATATCTAAAAGCTATCTCTAGGGAGTACCTTCGTAAGTACGTCAGACTAATTCTTCTTTGTATGGACCTTCATCAGTTCAACTTTACCTTCCTCCACCAGCTCTTTGATCCTATAGTACCTTACATCTATATGCTTTGTATGTGCATGATAAATTATGTAAGCAACATAGCACTCTGACTGTCACTATGCACTATAACCTTGCCCTACTTCATCCCCATCTCAATAATTAGTCTTTTAAGCCAAAAAGCTTTCTTTACAGCCTCTGTTATCTCAATATACTCGACCTCTATGGTAAACAAGGTTGTGATTAGTTGAATGGTTGATCTCTAAGACATCGGTCCACTAAACATGTAGAAGAGGTGTCCAGTAGTTGATCTCCTTGTATCCAGATCATCTACATAATTCGTATCTATAAATCCTTCCAGAGGATCCGAACCTCTATTTTCAAATCCTTCAAGCCACCTACCAAATATCAAACTATAATTTCTTATTTCATGCAGATATCTTAATATCCATTTCAATGCTTTCCAGTATTCTTTCCTAGGGTTAGCCATGTATCTACTAACCATGCTCACTGCATGTGCTATATCTAGTCTACAGTATACCATAATATACATCATATTACTTACAACATTCACATAAAGGACTTTAGCCATATACTCTCTCTCTCTTCTTCTGACTGAAGGTTTTGATATTTGGAGAGAGATATGTGGCTCGGCAATGGTGTCTCTGCAGGTTTGACCTTCCTCATCCCAAATCTCTCTAGAACTTTTTGGACATAACCTCCTTGTGATAAATGAAGCATTTCTTTGCACCTATCTATGTAAATCTTCATTCCAAGGATTTTCTTTGCTGGACCCAGATTCTTTATCTTAAATTCAGCTGAAAATGTCCTTTTTAGTCCTTTCATAGCCTCCATGCTTCTATTGGCTATGAGCATATCATCTACATAAAGTAATAGGTACAGGACACCCTTCTTATCTACATTCTTGACGTAGACACAGCAGTCATGTTCACATCTAATAAATCTCAGACTCAAAACAAAGGCATCAAATCTGTGTACCACTGACGAGGAGACTGTTTCAGGCCATAAAGTGAGCTCCTGAGTAAACACATCTTTTTCTCCTATCTAATCTCCATGAAACCATCTGGCTGCTTCATGTAGATCCTTTCCTCCAAAGTTCAATGAAGGAAGGTCATCTTCATGTCCATCTGTTCCAACTCCAAATTATTCTGTGCCACCAGTAATAGCAAAATCTGAAAAAATAAATGACACACTATAGGAGAGAAAACTTCTGTGTAATCAATCCCTTCCTTTTATGAGTATTCTTTTGCTACCAGCCTTGTCTTAAATCTGACTCCATCTTGCTCTGAAGGTGCCTCCTTTGTAAACATCCACTTTGAACCAATAGGTCGAGCACCTTCTAGAAGATCTACTAGCTGTCATATCTAATTTTTCTTGAGTGATTCTATCTTCTCTATCATGGTTTGCATCCATGAATTATGATCCTCACTCACCATATGAAGGAACCAGATTTAGGGTTTCACAGGTAGATCTTGAAATTTTTTCAAGATCTTGCAGCAAAAGACTTAAATAAATCTAAAATTTATTTAAATAATCATGTAAATACCTAGATCTCAGATCTATTATATGATTAAGGCATGATATTAAATTAAAAATTAAAAATAAAAAAAAAAAGTTGATCAAATCAACCTAGATCTATACTACATGAAATGCAGGTATGAAGTTTATAGATTAGATCTATTACCTGATCAAGTTTAGATCTAACTTGCTGATCCAAGCTTGAGGATGAAATCATAAGCCACACATGCATCCGATCTCTAGGAGTCATTCACACGAACCTACGATCCCTGATCTGAAGTCCGATGTAGAAAATCAGCACAGCATGCTAGTACTGTGTTGATCCTTCTTCGACGGTCGATCCGATGCTCCCTTCTTCAAAATTTGAACTCTTCAAAATATGAGAAGGAAGATGAGAGTTTGCTGATCTGAGATTCTCTCAAAAAAAACTCAAAAAAAAAGAGAGATTGAAAATAAAACAGCCCTAGAAGAAGACTCTCTTCTTCTTCTCTTTTCTTTCACTTAGACACCTAGTTTGGTGCCTATGGAACCCCTATGCCCAAGGATCCTCTTCCTCTGATTTTTACCCACCCCACCCCAAACCTCTCCCAAAGCTTTGTATTCCATAAAAAAATTAGAATAAAATTCATCCAATAAATAAAAAAAAAGAAGAGTCCAAGTTAGATCAAATTCTTAGACTAGAAATATCCAAATATGGGAAGTTGTTGGGTGCCCAACTCTTGGGCGTCTCCTCCATAATTTTTGGCGTGGACCAGCAAGGGAGGGCGCACAAAAAAGAAGATTATTTTTATGAAATAAGAGAAGAATTAATTAAAAAAGAGGATGACACTCAAGAGAAGATGTTTTGATCAACAAGGATTCTATCTCATAGAATCCTAAGCAAAACCAATTCCTCCTTTCACTTGATCTTCCACCTAACTTCCAAATATGATTTGAAGGGAGAGAGGGGGCGTAGAAATCAGGAAGAAAGAAATTTTCTATGAAAAATATCTAAAAAATAGGTATGGAGGGTGTTGGGACCAAGATGGTGCAAGGAGATAGGGAGTCCTAGTCACACTAGGACTCCTATTTTGATTTGGTCAAACAAGATCTTTTAACCAAATAAAATCAAAAGTAAACCAACCCAATTAAATAAAGCTCTAACCCATTTAAGAACTTAATTAAATTAGATTAAATTAAATTTAATTTTAATTATTTTTTAATTAAATTAAAAAATTATGTTAATCTGAGTCCTAGCTAGACTAGGATTAGTTCTTCTTTGCACTTGGCTTATCCAATAAACCAATTGAATTTGATCCAATCAAGCCTAAACCAAATCTAATTAAATTATATTTAATTAGACTTAATCTCAGCCTATTGGCTTAACTAAATTAAGTTAATTAGCAATCCAATTGCTAATCTATCCTCCTACAATACTTGCACTAGGTTAAATACCAATTGTATTGATTGTTTAACCCTAGAACAATTCTTAATCATTGATCAACCATCCGATCAGATTGTAAGCTCTAATATGTATGACCTCATAGGTTCGAACCTAAGTTGGTAGTACAGGAATAAATGTCTATACCAATCAAAGTGACCATCTAGCAATGATATCCGATGGTCGAATAGGTCAAAGATATAGAATACCATCCTTAGAACCCATGTGGATATAGTTTCCACATAATTCATTTTCTTAACCACAATGCTCATAGGACACCTCGGAGTTCAACTGTCAACTCTGATCAGGTTGTCCACATTGTATTTCAAAATACCAAATTCATTTGATGGATTATCCTGGCCAAGATTTTGCTATATTGAAATATAGTGATACATTCTTCTCCAACTCTTGGAGTGATCAATTCCATCTTGATCACACTCTGACTTCGCAAGTACTTGACTATGTCCAGAAGTCTTCTGTTGCTGAATTAGAAATTCAGTTAGTCCGATACCAAAGCAGAGTGAGTTGCTTGCAAGTCACTGAGATGATCTTAGGTCTAAGGGATACTTATATCTATATCCCATCAGAGATATTTTCAACAGCAGAATGCTCTAGAGTTGGTTATGTTCAATGATGATGTACCCATACATCTCATCTGTATACCATACCAATGTCTCCATACTCTTTGATTAAGAGGATAACCAACCTTTATGGCATATAGCGACCTATGCTCGATAGACACTGTTGTCCTAATTAACAGCCTATCATTTGATTACGAATAAATTTAAGGACTCGATAAATTCTCTCTTTATCGAAACTAAATAATCATAAGGACTTTATCACAACAATGAAGTTTATTAGAAGATATAAATTTATGATGAAAAAAGATTCTAAAATATTTTTATTAATTAATAAATTAATTATAATTATAAAATAGCTCAACCATCAATAAGCTAATGATTGATTTTGGGACATAATTTCTAACAACTCTCACTTATTCTAAAGCCACTCGGCATAGTATCTAATACCCATCTTTGACTTATGGTTGTCGAACTCCTTGATTACTAGGGCTTTAGTGAAGGGGTCAGCTAGGTTCTTCTTTCCATCGATCTTCTGAAGGTCGACGTCACCACGATCCACAATCTCATGGACTAAATGGAAGCGATGCAGAATATGCTTTATCCACTGGTGTGCCTTCGATTCCTTTGCTTGAGCTATGGCGCCAGTGCTATCACAGTAGAACAGGACTGGACCATCAATGAAGGGTGCTACTCCAAGCTCAATGATGAATTTTCTTAGCCACAAAGCTTTCTTTGCTGCATCTGATGCTACCATGTACTCTACTTCACAAACAGAGTCAGCCGTTGTATGCTGCTTGAAACTTTTTTAGCAGATGACTCCACCATTTAGAATAAAGATATATCCTAACACATTTTTACTGTTATCATGATCAGATTGAAAGCTGGAGTCTGTAAATCCCACAAGCTTCAGATCTGACTCACCATAAATCAATCATTGGTTTTTAGTATTTCTCAAATACTTAAGGATGGTTTTAACCATCTTTCAGTGATTTTCTCCAGGGTCAGACTAGTATCTACTCACTACTCCTAGTGACTATGCCACATCTGGTCTCATACATGTCATTGCATATATAATAGATCCCATTACCGAAGCATATGAAATTCTACTCATACGTTCTCTCTTCAGGAGTTGTCGGACAATCCTTCTTAGAGAGAGAAATTTCTTGGCCCATCGAAAGATAGCCCTTTTTGGAATTCTCCATGTTGAGCCTCTTCAGCATAGTTTCTATGTATGTAGGTTGGGATATACCAAGCATCCTTTTAAATCTATCCTTATAGATCTTCATCTCTAGAATGTAGGATACTTCATCCAAGTCCTTCATTGAGAACTGTGATGACAATCAAACTTTTATTCTTTGAGGTACGGGGATGTCATTTTCGATTAAGAGAATGTCATCTACGTACAAAATAAGAAATACCACTACTGGACTATTTGCTCATTTGTAAATGAAGGATTCTTCTCCATTCTTAACGAAGCCATATATTTTGATCACTTTATCAAAATGCATGTTCCAACTCCGAGATGCCTGCTTCAATCCATAAATGGATCTCTGAAGCTTGCACACCTTGGACTCATCCATGGACGTGAACTCTTCAGGTTGTATTATATACACCTCTTCGATCAGCTCTCCATTTAGGAAAGCTATCTTCACATCCATCTACCAGATCTCATAGTCCAGATGGGCAGCAATGGCAAGCATGATCTGAATGAACTTGAGCATTTCCACAGAGAGAACGTCTTGTCATAATCAATACCATAACATTGACGATATCTTTTGGCAACCAGATAGACTTTATAGGTCTCCACCTTTTTATCTGCGCTCCTCTTTCTTTTGAAGATCCATTTACACCCAATGGGTTTAATCCCTTCAAGTGGGTCAACTAATGTCCATACATCATTGACCTTCATGAAATCCATTTCGGATCTCATGGCTTCTAGCTATTTCTCAAAGTCGAATCTCTGCATCACATCCATATAAGTGATCGGATCCTCATCGTTCTCATCGAGTTTGATGGAATCATCATTCTGGACCAAGAATCCATAGTATTTATCCGGATGGCCTTAATGGTTTCGAATTCACTAGGCTTCGGATCTAATCTGATCAAATTCGACTTAGGTTCAATATTCTGTATCGGACTTTCTACCTATTGAACTTCATCAAGTTCAATCTTAGAGACAATAATTTCTTCATCAAGGAACTTCTTTTCCAAAAAGGTTGCCCTAAGACTGACGAACACCTTTTGTTCATCAGCATGATAGAAATAGTATCCTTTGGTCTCTTTTGGGTATCCTATGAATGTACACTTGTCTGACCTAGGTCCAAGTTTGTCTGTAACTAACCATTTGACATAAGCCGGGCACCCCCAAATCCTAAGGTATGAAAATGCTAGCTTACGCCCTGTTCATATCTTATATGGGGTTTTAACTACAGACTTACTTAGAACCCTATTTAATAGATAACAAACCGATTCGAGTGCATATCCCCAGAAGGATATCGATAAGCTGACAAATTCCATCATGAATCAGACCATGTCTAACAGAGTTCGATTCCTCCTTTCAGACACACCATTATGTTGTGGTGTTCCAAGAAGAGTTCATTGGAAGAGAATTTCATTCTCTCCTAGATATGTGAGAAACTCACCAGAAAGATATTCTTCTCCTCGATCAGATTGAAGAGTTTTAATACTCTTTCCAATTTATTTTTCTACTTCACTTCAAAATTGTTTGAATATTTTAAAAGAATCCAACTTATGTTTCATCAGATAGACATATCCATATCTAGATAGATCATCTGTGAAAGTGATGAAGTAGACATATCCACCTCTGGCATTTGTGCTCATTGGTTCACATACATCAGTATGTATTAGACCTAAGAGCTCATTTGCTCTCTCACCTTTTTTAGTAAAAGGCGACTTGATCATTTTACCAAGAAGACATGACTCACAGATTGGAAGTGATTCACAATCATTGACTTCGAGGATTTCCTCTTGGGTCAACCTATTTATTATATTCTTATTTATATGACCTAGCCTATGGTGCCATAAGTAGATATCTGATGCACTATCTAATCTAGGGTGCTTGTCAGTAGAATAGACTACATTAACAGATTGTGATAACATATATACACCATTGTTCAATTATCCATAAAAAGTAGTAACACTTCATAATGACATTACAAACTCATTTTTTTATTAAAATTTCATAATTGTTCATGGCCAAAAGGCCTACAAAAATGATATTTAAAAAGAAACTAGAACAAAAATGATAATCACTAAGAATAACGGTATGAGATTCAAATACAAGTTTCAAAATTTTTAAAGCTAGAACTGGAACTGGTCTTCCATCTCCAACATTTAGGAATCTCTCATCTTACTCAAATCTTCTACTGACCTGCAACCCCTGCAACGAATTGTAAATATGGTAAGGGCTATCGGTATTCAATACTCAGTCAGTAATATCATAAATAGAGAAATTGCAAGAAGTTATCATATAAATACCTTGCCCAACAATAACTTGCTTCTTTGTCTGCCTGTTCGGATCCAGGGAGGCAATGAACTGAGGACAGTTCCTCTTCAAGTGCCCCCGCTTCTTGCAAAAGAAGCATTCGGCCCGACTCTTATCGGATTTGGTCTTTGGGGTCTGAGCCTGCACAGATGTCCTAGCCTGAACATGCATCTTCTTGGCTTTCTTCTTCTTGTTCTTCTTTTTTTTTTCAAAGGATCGAGAATGTGAAGACGAACCTCCCACTAAGTTCACTGACTCCTTATGGAGTTGGTGATCCTTCTCAAAGTTCTGAAGTAACCCCAGTAACCCATGGTAGTACACTTCAGGCTTTGGCATTCTATAATATGTAAGAAATGGGAGATAAAACTTGGGCAGTGAGTTCAGTATTGCATCTTTTCCAAGTTGTTTGTGCAAGGGAAAGCCAAGCTTGCTCAAGCGCTCTATCAGCTCGATCATGTACAATACATGATCAGTGATAGAGGCACCATCCTACATTCTAGCATTGAAGATGGCGCAACTAGTCTTGTGCCTCTCAACATTACCGGGTGTGCCAAAAGAATCCTTCAATACTTGAAGCATTTTGTTTGGCTGAGCTGTCTCAAATTTGCAACTGAACTTATCGCTCATCACAACCAGCATAATGCAGTGCACCATGGTTCGATCGTTGAGTCACTTTCAATAAGTGTCTTTGACTATTTCATGTGCATTGGCAGCTGGCTCCTCAGGTGCAGGATCCATCAGCACATATAGGATCCGTTCATGCTTCAGGACAATCTTCAACTTTCGGTACCAGCTACCGAAGTTGGATCCCATCAACTTATCATTGTCCAATAATGATCGAAGCAATAGAGAAGTGGCCATGTCTGCACAAAGAAAAATCAAAATCTAATTAGTAATTGATTCATTAAATCTAAAAATTTGACTTTAATCAAAAGATTTCTTCCATTATTTTATTCGAATTGGTAGTCTCTACCTCCAATTTAAGAAATTATCCTAATATTTTAGTGGGTACTAGAATCCACATAGACTGTACACAAGTCCAACTTTAGTTGGCCTACTCATGTACATCTAAGAGTAGGTTCATAACCAATTATTTCTCTAAATAATTTTCAATAATTAAATTTTGCCCCAGGCCCTGATTAATTGGCTTTGGCCTTTTCTAAAAAGGGTCCAGTTAGGTCCAACCATTAACATAACCATACTTGACCCCATCCAACCAATGAATGATCAGGCCCAACTTTGGTTGGCCCACCTGATCATCCATTTAGAAAGATGTATCCAAGAGATCATATAATGAATGATAATTCCATCAACCGATAAGCACCAGGCCTTTGGGCCTCCAATGATTATCCAACTGATGGACCCATTATCATCCACTTTAATGGGAGGCTATGATCCAGTTATCATATAACTATTTTATTTTAGAGACCTAATAATTTTAGAGGATTTATTTATAGAAGTGAGTAGGTCAGATTAACCAGCTTGTCATGATCCTCCCACTAACTTCACCAAGTTAGCTTAAGGGAGACCATTAATAGGTTAGTCTAGGAGCACCTAAATCAGTCAAACTGATTTACCTAGCTGACATAGGTTAGCTCGAATAGTCAAGCGATCTGATCAAAACATGATCTCACCAAAGAGCCAGGTAAGTTCGACCAGTGGAAGGGTCTGCCAGGCTTGCCTTAGACACCATCAGAAATGGCCAGGTAAGTGGGCTGCCAATTAAAAACCACTGATTTGGTTTATCTTAAATACTAACTGATTTAATTAGTTTCAATTAGATCAACCTAACAGTTTATGCTATACCGTGTAGCCAAAAATCAAGTACATCTTAGGTCTTGTTAAAGACATGGACTTGACCAACTACAACTATTGTAATTGATCTAGAGAATCCTTAACCTAATCTAAGACAATAATTAATTAGATTTAGTCAATTCTCTAATTAAGTCCAGTCTTTAATTTAACCCTAGGTCTAACCTAATTAATGGACCTAATCCCCACTAATCCATTTAACCCAATGTGTTATGATTTGTGTCTTAAGATCTTCAATTCATAATCCTAGATCCTAATCAATCAACTTCTTAATTCTCAATTAAGTTTTGGGCTGGAGGTTGGGGTTCGGCTTTTCGAAAATGATTTTCATATTTGTAAAATATTTTTACAACATGGTTCTATCAACCAAGTTGCATGTTTGATTCATAATCAATATGCAAGTAAAATAAACATAAAACTACTTTAGATCTAATCTAAATAAGTTCATGTAATTAAAATAGTTTCAATAATAATCAATCATAAATCTTTCTAGATCAAATCTAACACATTTATGATGATTGAAATTAGATTAAAATATTTTTATTTTTAATCAGATCATAAAATCTCTTAAATCTAATCTAAAATTTTATGATCAATATTTTAGATCAGCATATACTAGGACAACCTATTCACTGTAAGGGATAAACCTTACAGCAGAACAACCTTATGGCAGTCCATGCAATCTAAAATATATATTTTTTAATTTTAAATTTAATAATTAGATTATAAATTAGATCTAATCTAAGAAATAATCTAAACATGTATAAAAATTATATAATAAGAACCTAGGCTCTAATACCAATTGAAGGAACCAGATCTAGGGTTTCACAGGTAGATCTTGAAACTTTTTCAAGATCTTACAGCGAAAGACTTAAATAAAACTAAAATTTATTTAAATAACCATGTAAATACCTAGATCTTAGATCTATTACATGATTAAGGCATGGTATTAAATCAAAAATTAAAATCAAATAAGAAAAAAAAAGGTTGATCAAATCAATCTAGATCTATACTACATCAAATATAAGTATGAAGTTTATAAATCAGATCTATTATCTGAGCAAGTTTAGATGTTCTAACTTGCTGATCCAGGCTTGAGGATGAAGTCATGAGCCGCACACATATTCGGCCTCTAGGAGTCGTCCACACGAGCCTACGATCTCTAATATGAAGTTCGATGCAGAAAATCAGCACAGCATGTTAGTACTATGTTGATCCTTCTTCAACGGTTGATCCGATGCTTCCTTCTTCGAAATTTGGACTCTCCAAAATATGAAAAAAAAGATGAGAGTTTTCTGATCTGAGACTCTCTCAAAAAACTCAAAAAAAAAGGAGAGATTGAAAATAAAATAGCCATAGAAGAAGATCCTCTTCTTCTTCTCTTTTCTCTCACCTAGACACCTAGTTTGGTGCCTATGGAACCCCCACACCCAAGGACCCTCTTCCTCTGATTTTTGCACACCCCAAACCTCTCCCAAAGATCTGTATTCTACAAAAAAATTAGAATAAAATTCATCCAATAAATAGAAAAAAAAAATCCAAGTTAGATCAAACTTTTAGACTAGGAATATCCAAACATGGAAAGTTATTGGGGCGCCCAACTCTTGGGCGCCTCCTCCATAATTTTTGGCATGGACCAACAAGGGAGGGTGCACAAAAAAGAAGATTATTTTCATGGAATAAGAGAAGAATTAATTAAAAGAGAGGGTGGCACTCAAGGGAAGATGTTTTGGTCAACAAGGATTCTATCTCATGGAATCCTAAGCAAAACCAATTCCTCCTTTGACTTGGTCTTCCATCTAACTTCCAAATATGATTTGAAGAGAGAGAGGGAGGGCATGGAAATTAGAAAAAAAGAAATTTTCCATGAAAAATACCTAAAAAATAAGTATGGGGGGCATTGGGACCAAGGTGGTGCAAGGAGATAAGGAGTCCTAGTCACACTAGAACTCCTATTTTGACTTGGTCAAATAAGATCTTTTAACTAAATAAAATCAAGAGTAAACCAACCCAATTAAATAAGACCCTAACCCATTTAAGAACTTAATTAAATTAGATTAAATCAAATTTAATTCTAATTTATTTTCTAATCAAATTAGAAAATTGGGTTAATCCAAGTCCTAGTTAGACTAGGATTAGTTCTTTCTTGCACTTGGCTTATCTAATAAACCAATTGGACTTGATCCAATCAAACCTAAACCAAATCTAATTAAATCATATTTAATTAGACTTAATCTCAACCTATTGGCTTAATTAAATTAAGCCAATTAGCAATCTAATTGCTAATCAATCCTCCTGCAATACTTGCACTAGGTTAAATACCAATCATATTAATTGTTTGATCCTAGAATAATTCTTAATCATTGATCAACCATCCGATCAGATCATAAGCTCTAATGTGTGTGACCTTAAAGTTCCAAACCTAAGCTGGTAGCACATGAATAAATTCTGTACCAATCAAAGTGACCATTTAGCAATGATATCTGATGGCCGGATAGATCGAAGGTGTAGAACACCATCCTTAGAATCCATGCGAATATAGTTTTCATATAATTCATCTTCTTGACCACAATGCTCGTAGGACACCTCAGAGTTCAACTATCAACTCTAATCAGGTTATCCACATTGTATTTCAAAATACCAAATCCATCTGATGGATTACCTTGGCCAAGGTTTTGCTATATTGAAATATAGTAATACATTCTTCTCCAACTCTTGGAGTGGTCAATTCCATCTTGATCATACTCCAACTTCGCAAGTACTTGATTATACCCAGAAGCCTTTCATTGCTGAATTAGAAATTCAGTTAGTCCGGTACCAAAGCAGAGTGAGTTGCTTGCAAGTTACTGAGGTGATCTTAGGTCTGAGGGATACTTATACCTATATCCCATCAGAGATATTCTCGACAACAGAATGCTCTAAAGTTGGTCACGTTCAATGATGATGTATCTATACATCTCATCTGTATGCCATACCATTATCTCCATACTCCTTGGTTAAGAGGATAACCAATCTATATGACATATAGTGACCTATGCTCGATAGACATTGTTGTCCTAATTAACAGCCTATCATTTGGTCGTGAATAAATTTAAGGACTAATCGATAAATCCTCTCTTTATCGAAACTAAATAATCTTAAGAACTTCATCACAACAATGAAGTTCATTAGAAGATGTAAATTTATGATGAAAAAAGATACCAAAATATTTTTATTAATTAATAAATCAATTATAATTATAAAATAGCTCAACCGTTAACAAGCTGATGATTAGTTTTGGAACATAATTTCCAACACCATGGTCTCTACAAAGTTCTCTGGATCATCATTAGCTGTGGTGAGTGCACAGAAAATAATCTCATCAATTTCATATCGATCAGTCTTCTAACAGTAAGCTAGGGCTTTTGCAAAGCCACTCCTACTAGAATATTGGTCCTGCCTGATGTCTATGGCTGCTCCTGCACATCTAACTAAATGACTAGCTCTCCATGCAAATTTTCAATCTGAGTCAGTACTCTCTTACCCAGGTCTACCTCAATAGGAACACTCCTGTAAGTGGATATAACCTACATGCCATCAATCTCTGATGACCATGTTCACCTTTATTTTTTCAGTTCCTTCTATACTCGCAGACCTCTCTAAGATGCTCTTCTCATAAAAAATAACATTCCTACTGATCACTACCTTCTATGCTTGAGAATCCCACAGCAGGTATCCTTTGACTTCTTGTGGATATCCTATGAATATCATCTTTTGAGATTTAGGATCCAACTTGCTCCTTTCGGTTGCCTCCACGTGTACATAGACTAGATAACCAAAGACCTTCAGGTGTCCAAGCTCCATCTTCTTTCTACTCCAGACCTCCTCTGAAATGCCTCCGTTCAGCTTGTGGTGAGGGGACTTGTTGATAAGAAAAAAAAAAAAATTAAAGCATCATCCTAAAAAGATTTTGAAAGTAATGTCTGTAGTCTCAAACTCCGTGCCTTCTCAATCAGTGTTCGATTCATCCTCTTTGCGATACCATTCTGCTGGAGAGTCATTTTTATCGTGTAATGATGTTTGATACCATTTTTCCCAGAGTACCTTCTGAACTCCAAGCTAGTATACTTTTCTTCATTATCTGACCTCAGACATTTTACCTGTCTCTCTGACTCCTACTTTACCTCAGCTTTCCAAGCTGTGAACCAAGCAAATACCTCTGATTTTTCTCTAATTAGATAAATCCATTTCTTCCTTGAGAAATCATCAATGAAAGCGATAAAATATCTTGCCCCACCTCTAGCTGATATAGGAGCCAGTCTCCACACATTTGAGTGCACTAAATCCAGCACTTCTTTACTATGCTTAATACTGTTGGCAAACTTTATCCTATGCTATTTGCCAAAGATACACGGCTCACATAAATCTATGCCATTCTTTTTTAAGGCTAGGATCATCCCTCTGATAGGAAATATGCAGGATTTCATGCATAGATTTCAAAACTTTTTTGAAATATAGAGCAGCGAAAGACATAGATTAAACTATTTAATCTATAATATGCATGTAATTAAATTATAAAATTCTACATTAAGGATCTATAACATGTTATGATGCAAATATAAATCTAAAATTAAATTAATTATAAGTGGTATTGATCATATCAATACCTAGATCTAGATTAATTCTAGATCTAATCCTAGATCACCAAGAGATCAAATCTCTTATCTTTATACGGGTCGAGAACTCCGCGGTTGAATCTGTTATTGCCTTTGGAGCCACACAAGCATCCAGCCTCTACAGGTAATCCATACGAACCTGCAATATAGATCGAAGGTTCATCGAACGAAGATCCACTTAAAGTGCTAGCTTCTCGTAGATCCCTCCAGATGGTTAATCAAATACATGTTCTTTGGATCTCTTGGACACTCCAAGAGATGAAAAATAAGAAGAATAAGAGAGAAATCCAACCATTGGATCTCCCATAAATCAGAAATAAATACATATGAAAAAACCCTAGGAGAAGATAAATCTTCTCCTTCAGGACATCAACGGTTGATGTCCTGAAAACATCTCTTATGCTAGGTTTAGAGGAGACCTTCTCCTTTAGATTTTTTTCTACTTTTTCAGATTTCACAACCAGATTTTTCTCATAAAAATCTCATAAATAAAATTAAGAAGAAGGGCTCTCAAGAAAATCCTAAGAGAAGACCTTCTTCTCTTCTTCTCGCATCAGGACATGATCTGATCATGTCCAAAAAGGATCACCATGCCCCAACACCTTGGAGCATAGATTCTATGCCCTCTTCCTCTCTCTCTCTTAGATCTTTATCATATAAAAATCATATAAAATAATGAAGAAGATGATACTCAAAAAAAAATAAAGAGAAGATAATCTTCTCTTACCTTTATGCCTTCATGACATCAATGATTGATGTCCAGATGAAGACCTGTTCTCTAAGGATCTTGACACCATCTTTCCTCAAGTCCTTCCTCTATCGCTCTCTCAGATTTTTATCATATAAAAATCATAAATAAAATAGGAAAAGAGAAACATAAAAGAAAAATATAAGAGAAGACAATCTTCTCTTACCTTGTCTCTTCAAGACATCAACCTTTGATGTCTTAATTGAGGGCTATTCTCCTAGAATCTTGGCACCACAAATCCTCCATGCCTTCTCCTCCTTATCCTTTGATTTTTTATAATTTTTCTAGAATTTTTTACATCCTAAAACCATCTCATAAGAGGCGTCCATCTTTTATTGCAAGACTAGGTCAAAACCTAGTCAAAGGAGGACTTCTATGGGGCATCCAACTCTTAGACGCCCCTTCCACTTATTTTTTCGTATAACCACTGATTCTCATGCATAAAACCAAGAGAAAAAGGGGCAAATAAGATAAAGGGGTGTGGGTAGAGGTGGCGCACAAGGGAGGGAGGAGTTTGGGTCAAAGAAGACTCTTCCAAGTAGGAAATAATTTCCAACTTCCTTCTAATTTTGATCAAATCAAATTTAAATTCAATTCTTGAGATAATGGGGTATGGAAAATCATTTCTTAGGTATGAAAATCATAAAAAAAAATCTATAATTAAAATATGGCGTGGGCTTTCTTAGGCGTAAGCGAAAGAGAGAGAGTCCTAGTCCAACTGGGACTCCTCTTGTTTGACTAAGTCAAAATTATTTTAAATCTAATTTAAATTCTATTTAAACTAGATTAAATGTAATCTAATTAAAGATAATCCTAGTCCAACCAAGAGTTTAATTAAATTAGATTAAATAAATATTTAAATTTGATTTAAATCCTAAGTCAATCTGGTGCACCCAAGTCCTAGTCAAATAAGAAATTATTCTTTCCTTGCAATTGGCTTATCCAATAAACTAATTAGACTTAATCTAATTAAATTTAAATTAATTCTAATTGAATTTAATTTAATTAGACTTGATCTCAGCCCGATTGCTCAATCAAATTGAGCCAATTAGCAATTCAATTGCTAATCGATCCTCCTACAACATTTGCATTAGGTCAAACATCAATCGCATTGAATGTTTGACCTCAAAACGATTCTCAATCATTGATTAACCATCCGATCAGGTTACAAGTTCTAATATCTGTAACCCCATAGGTTCGAACCTAAGTCGGTAGTACAGAAATAAATTTCTGTACCAATCGAAGTTACCATCTAGCAATGATCCCCGATGTTCAGATAGGTCGAATGTATACAAAGCAACATTCTTAGAACCCTGGCCCATGGTTACCGTATAATTCATCCCTATAACCAATAATGCTCAAGATGACTTCGAGTATACTATCAAACACTCATACAAGTCATCTCTATTGTGTCTCAAAATTTTGCAAATCCCATGACACCTCACGAGGATTACCCAGGCGTAGGTTTTGCTAAATTGAAATACAACGAGACATTCTCTTTCTGAAGTTAATCAAGAGTGGTCAATCCTATTTTGACTCACACACCATCTCTACAAGTACTTGACTATACTCAAAAATCTTCCATCATCTATATTAGAAATACAGACAGTTCAGCACCAAAGTACAGTGAGTTGCTTGCAAGTCACCATGGCGATCTCAGATCGGAGGGACACTTATACCCATTGGCCTTAGCTAGCTATTCTTGATAGTAGAGTGCTACATTGGTCACGTTCAGTGCAGATGTACACCTACATCTCATCTGGATGCCATATCAGTGTCTTCACACCACTTGGTTATGAGGACAATCAACGCATATGACATAAAACGATCTACACTCGATAAGTTATCATCCTTATTAATAACTTTTCATTTGATCGTGAATAATTTAAGAACCATCCAATAAATCCTCCTTTATCGATTGATTGTGGTTCTAAGAACTTCATCATAATTTAGGAGTTCATTTAAGGAAGATAGAACTTTTATGATGAAATAGCTAAATTACTATTATTATTAGATAATTTATATACTAATTTTAATCATCTACTACTTAGATGATTGGCTTTAGGACACATTTTACAACAACTCTCACTTAGACTAAAGTCAATCAAAACGATATCAAATATCCTATCTTCCACTTGAGTTCGTAAAACTCCTTAGTTCCGAGGTCTTAGCAAATGGGTCGGTCAAGTTCTCATTTTACATCGATCTTCTAAGGATCGACGTCACCCAGATCAAATATCTAAGATGAAAATGATGTAGAATATGCTGGTCCTTTGATTCTTTAACCTGAGCAATGACTCTAATGCTATGATAGGACTGGACCCTGGGTGGAGGATGCCACTCCCAACCTACTAATGAACCTCAGTAACTACACAGCTTATATGGCGGCATCATATACCACGATGTACTCTACATCACTAACTGAATAGGCTAAAGTATCCTGCTTGAAATCTTTTGAGCAGATTACTCCTACAATTAGGGTATGAGTCGATATTCTCTTATTATCATTTTGTTCTGACTGAAATCAAAACATCCATATATTTTAAGTTGGTACTTTCATATTTGAGTCACTAGACCTTAGTATTTTCCAAATACTTAGGAATTGTCTATACAATCCTCTAATGGCTCTTACTTGGATCAGACTGGTATCTACTCACTACCTCTAGTGAGTATACCATGTCTAATCTCGTACATGGAGAAATAAGATGATAGCTAAACTTTTATTCTTTGCAATGCTAGAATGTTATTTTCGATTAAGATAATTTCATCCATAAACAACACAAGGAATAACACTACAGAATATTTTGTCTAATTACAAATGCAAAATTTATCTTTGTTCATAACAAAGGCATACATTCAAAACATATGTTCTGTTCTGAGATAATAGCCAAACAGGCTTTAAGGTCTTTACCTTTCCATCTGCGCTACTTTGATCCTTTTGAAAATTTATTCACACCCAATGGATTTTATCCCTTCAGGTGAATCAACTAGTCCATACACTATTGGATCATGTGGCTCCAGATCATTACATTGTATCCCTATAGGTGATCGGATCCTTGTTGTTCTCATCGAGCTCAATAGGATCGCCATTCTTTTGGAAAGATGTTCATCAACAGGATCGAGCTCAACTTGGATCGCCAGATCACTGCATTGTATCTATCTAGCTGATGCGGTACTCTACCAGATCTTCTTAAAGATGATATTTTAATGGGCTCTAGATTTGATCTGATCAAATCTGGTTTTGTAGGTTTACTAGATTACGTTAGTTCTTTTCTACCAATCAAACTTTTTCAAGTTCAACTTGATGGGCATCAGTTCCTTCTCTAAAAAACTTTTTTCCAAAAGAAATGCCCTACTGCTGATGAACATCTTATGTTCTTTAGCATAATAGAATTAATAACCCTAAAATACTTATTAGATCAGGATCCAAGTTTATCTATGTGTAAATATATGACATAGGCCGATCAACTCCAAATCCGAAAGTGAGAGAGTCTAGGTTTACGCCTGATCCATATTCCATATGGAATCTATGCGACATATTTACTTAGAACCTTTTTCAGAGTAAAACTAGTAGCCACAAGAGCACAACCCTAAAACAGGCAGACAAGTATACCTTATTGTGGATTGAATCATGTCTAACAAAGTTCAATTTCTCCTTTTAGATACACTATATTCTAAAAAGAAATCCACTGAGAGAGAATCCTATTCTCTTCTAGATATGTCACAAACTCACTAGATAAGTATTTACCTCCTCGATCTGATCGAAGAGTTTTAATACCTTATCTAGTTTATTTTTTTTTTTTCATTATTGAATTGTTCGAACATTTCAAATGATTCATTTCAGACGTACCTATGCCCAGATAGGTCGTCTATAATGAAATATTAATGTCTTCCTTTGGCACTTAAGTTCAAGGTCCACATACATCACTATGTATGAGACTCAGAATTTTATCGACTCCTTCACCTTTTTCAATAAAAGGTGACTTTGTTATCTTCACAAGAAGATAAGATTCATAGGCTATTAATGATTCATAATCATTGATATCAAGATTTCTCTCTCAAGCTAACCTGTTTATCCTATTCTTGTCAATATGACTAAGCCTGTAATGCCAAACATAGACATCCATGACATAATCTAACCAGGATGTGTACATTCTACTTACCTTAAGTTCTTGCGATGAATTGTATAAGACCACTGGTATCTAATACCCAGGTAGTAGAATTACATACAGAAAAGTTTTAAGGTGTTATCATATAACGTCTTTAATGAGCAACTTTTGCTTCTTTCTCTTGTTCAGCCTATTGTGGTCAAGGGAAGCAAGACAAATCTTCTTCCTATGATCCTATTTCAGACATTAGAAATACTATGCTTGATTTGGGTTAACCTTGGACTAATTATTTTGACTAGGCTTAGAAACTCCAATATGAACCCATTCATACTGCTGAATCAATATTCAACTTTCGATACTGATTATCGAAGTTGAGTCCATAAGTCTTCACTGTCTAATAGTGATAGGAGCAATTAGGATTTAGCCTGAATAGAGAACAATGACCTATTGTACATGAATCATCTTAAGCCTAAAGACTTGGACTTTAGTCTAAAGGTTCTCTCGCTATTTTATTCGAATTGGTAGTCTCTACCTCCAATTCGAGGAATTAGTTTAATTCCCTAGTAGGTACTAGAATCCACATAGACTGCACACGAGCCCAACTTTAGTTGGCCCACCCATGTACATCTAAGGATAGGTTCATAACCAATTATTTCTTTAAATAATTTTTAGTAATTTCAATTTTGCCCCAGGCCTTGATCGATTGGCTTAGGCCTTCTCAGAAAAGGTTCCAGTTAGGTCCAACCATTAACATGACTATACTTAGCGCATCCAACTAATGAATGATCAGGTCCAACTTTGGTTGGCCAACTCAACCACCATTAGAGAGACACATCCAAGTCATCATATGATGGATGATAATTCCATTAGTCAACAAGCACCAGGCCTTTGGGCCTCCAATGATTATTTAGTTAATAGACCCATTATCAAATACCTTAATGGGAGGCTATGACCCCATTATCCTCATAACTTTATCATTTTAAGGACCTAATAATTTTAGAGAATTTAAATTATTAGTGATTTAAGGATAGAAAGGACATTGACCAATTTGCTCCCACTGACTTCACCAAGTCAAGTCCTCCCACTGACTTCGCAAGTCACTGATGAGGACTAGGATCAATTACGGTCCATGGGCACCTAAATCAGTCTCACAAAATAAAATCAGTCTCACTGATTTTCTATGTGACATGGGTTAGTATGAATCAATGAGCAACCTAATCAAAAACTTGATTAACCATATTGGCTAGGTAAGTAAAATCGGTGGAAGGGTCTGCCAAGGCTTGTCTTAGACACCATCAAAAATAGACAGGTAAGTAAGCTGCCAATTAAAAACCACTGATCTAGGATGCCAGACTTACCTTAGACACTAATTGATTTATCAATTTTGATTTGGTCTGCCTAAAGACTTGAGCTTGACCACTGAGCCACGATCAGCATCCATTTGTTAGATGTATGGACTTTGATCAACTACAACTATTGAGGTGATTTATAGAAATGATCTAATCCTAATTAACTATTAATTAGGTTTGATTAATTTCTTAACTAAGTCCATATTTAATCTAACCCTAGGTCTAACCCAGTTAATGACCTAATCAAAACTAACCCATTTAACCTTTAACCCAAATTTTATGAAATTATCTTAAGATCTTCAAATCACAAACCTAGATCCTAAACAATCACTGATCTAATTAAGTCAAAGGTTATGAACTCAGAACTAGTTCAATTAGTTAAATTTTTAAATTATAAACAATTCAATTATAGTTTTAGATCTGATTTGTTCCATTTAGATCATCTTAGGATTCAAATCTAGAGTTTGTAGAAAGTAAGTTCCAATTTAAAATCACAAAAAAAATACATCATTCATATCATTCTAGATTCAAAAATAAAAGCACATATCCTAATAATGCAACATAAGGACTAGATCACAGAAGTACACATGAAATCTAATGCAAAATCAGATCATAAATATTAAATTAAATTTATATTAAAAATAATCATTAAATTATTTAAATCTTATCT
Source organism: Cocos nucifera (assembly GCA_006176705.1). Taxonomy (NCBI): domain Eukaryota; kingdom Viridiplantae; phylum Streptophyta; class Magnoliopsida; order Arecales; family Arecaceae; genus Cocos; species Cocos nucifera. The sequence goes on along the minus strand of QRFJ01001314.1, from coordinate 293,640 downwards.
AATATATTATATTAGATTCTCGACAACATACTAGACAACCTTTTTACTATAAGAGGTAAACCTTATAGCAGGACAACTTATGGCAGTATGCAATCCTGATATTATTTAAATCTAATCTAAATAATCTAAAATAGATTTAATATTTATTAAATTTTAAATTTAAATTAAAAAATTAAATTATAATTTTTTTAGATTTAATCTAAATAATTCATGATTTTGATTTAGATCAGCACATACTAGGACAACCTTTTCATTGCAAGAGGTTAACCATACAACAAAACAACCTTATGACAGTATGTGCAATCTTTAATTAACTTTAATTTTTAGATTTAATCTAAAGCATACATAAACATATTATAATAGAATCTAGATGCTCTGAAACTACTGATAGAAAACATGCAGAATTTCATACATAGATTTTAAAACTTTTTCGAAATATAGAGCAGCGAAAGACATAGATTAAATTATTTAATCTACAACATGCATGTAATCAAATTATAAAATCCTATATCAAGGATCTATAATATGTTATGATGTAAATATAAATCTAAAATTAAATTAATCATAAATGGTATTGATCATATCAATTCCTAGATCTAGAATAATTCTAGATCTAACCCTAGATCACATTTAGGTCACCAAGAGATCAGATCTCTTATCTTTGCATGGATCGAGAACTCTGTGGTTGAATCTGTTGTTACCTTTGGAGCTGCACAAGCATCCGACCTCTACAGATGATCCATACGAATCTGCAACACAGATCGGAGGTTCGTCGAATGAAGATCCGCTTGAAGTGCTAGCTTCTCGTGGATCCCTCCTGATGGTTAATCAAATACATGTTCTTCGGATCTCTTGGATACTTCAAGAGATGAAAAATAAGAGAAGAAATAAGGGAAGAATCCAACCATTGGATCTCCCATAAATCAGAAATAAATATATATGAAAAAATCCTAGGAGAAGACAAACCTTCTCCTTAAGGACATCAATGGTTGATGTCCTGAAAATATCTCTTATGCTAGGTTTAGAGGAGACCTTCTCCTCTAGATTTTTTTCTACTTTTTCAGATCTCACACCCTCAAATTTTTCTCATAAAAATCTCATAAATAAAATTGAGAAGAAGGACTCTCAAGCAAATCCTAAGAGAAGACCTTCTTCTCTTCTTCTTGCATCAGGACATGATCAGATCATGTCCAAAAAGGATCATCATGCCCCAACACCTTGGAGAATAGATTTCATGCCCTCTTCTTCTCTCTCTCTTAGATATTTATCATATAAAAGTTATATAAAATAATGAAGAAGAAGATACTTAAAAGAAAATGAAGAAAAGATAATCTTCTCTTACCTTTGTGCCTTCATGACATCAACGATTGATGTCCAGATGAAGACCTTTTCTCTAAGAATCTTGGCACCATCTTTCCTCAAGCCCTTCCTCTCTCTTTCTCAGATTTTTATCATATAAAAAATATAAATAAAATAGGAAGAGAGAAATATAGAAAAAAATATAAAAGAAGACAATCTTCTCTTATCTTGTCTCTTCAAGACATCAACATTTGATGTCTTAATTGAGGACTCTTCTCCAAGAATCTTGGCACCACAAATCTTCTACGCCTTCTCCTCCCTCTCCTCTAATTTTTTATGATTTTTTTAGAATTTTTTACGTCCTAAAACCATCTCATAAGAGGTGTCCATCTTTTATTGCAAGACTAGGTCAAAACCTAGTCAAAGGAGGACTTCTATGGGGCATCTAACTCTTGGATGCCCCTTCCACTTATTTTTTCATGTAACCACTGATTCTCATGCACAAAACCAAGAGAAAAAGGGTCGAATAAGATAGAGGGGCGTGGGTAGAGTTGGCGCACAAGGGAGGGAGGAGTTTGGGTCAAAGAAGACTCTTCCAAGTAGGAAACAATTTCCAAGTTCCTTCTAATTTTGACTAAATCAAATTTAAATCTAATTCCTAAGATAATGGGGTTTGAAAAATCATTTCTTAAGTGTGAAAATCATAGAAAAAAATTTAGAGTTAAAATATGGTGTGGGCTTTCTTCGGTGCAAGTGAAAGAGAGAGAGTCCCAATCCAACTGGGACTCCTCTGATTTAACTAGGTTAAAATTATTTTAAATCTAATTTAAATCTTATTTAAACTAGTTAAATATAACCCAATTAAAGATGATCCTAGTTTAACTAGAAGGCCAATCAAACTAGATTAAATTAAGATTTAAATCTTATTTAAATCCTAAGTCAATCAGATACACCCAAATCCTAGTCAAATAAGAAATTATTCTTCCTTTGTAATTGGCTTATCCAATAAACTAATTAGAATTAATCTAATTAAATCCAAATCAATTCTAATTGAATCTAATTCAATTAGACTTGATCTTAGCCTAATTGCTCAATCAAATTGAGCCAATTAGCAATTCAATTACTAATCGATCCTCCTGCAACACTTGCATTAGGTCAAACATCAATCGCATTGAATATTTGACCTCAAAACGATTCTCAATCATCAATTAACCATCCGATCAGATTACAAGCTCTAATGTGTGTGACCCTATAGGTTCGAACCTAAGTCGGTAGTATAGGAACCAATTTCTATGCCAATCGAAGTTACCATCTAGTAATGATTTCCGACGTTCGAATAGGTCAAATATATGTAAAGCAACATTCTTAGAACCCTGGCCCATGGTTACTGTATAATTCATCTCTATGAGCAATAATTCCCAAGGCGATTTCGAGTATGCTATCAAACACTTATACAAGTCATCTCTATTATATCTTAAAATTTTGCAAATCCCATGATACCTCACGAGGATTATCCAGGCCTAGATTTTGCTAAATTGAAATACTGCGAGACATTCTCTTCCTAAAATTAATCAAGAGTGGTCAATCCCATCTTGACTCATACATCAACTCTACAAGTACCTGATTGTACCCAAAAATCTTTCATCACCTATATTAGAAATACAGGCAGTCCAGCACCAAAGTATAGTGAGTTGCTCGCAAGTCACCATGGCGATCTCGATCAGGTTAGAGGGACACTTATACCCATGCCTTAAGCTAGCTATTCTTGATAGTAGAGTGCTATCATTGGTCACGTTCAGTGCAAGATGTAACACCTAACATCTCATCTGGATGCCATATCAGTGTCTTACACCACTTGTTATGGAGGACAATCAACGCATATGAACATAAAACGATCTACCCGATAAGTTATTCATCCTTATTAATAACTTTTCAATTTGATCGTGAATATAATTTAAGAACCAATCCAATACAATCCTCCTTTATCGATTGAATTGGGTTCTAAGAACTTCATCGTTTATAATTTTATGAAGTTCATTTAAGGAAGAATAAACTTTTAATGATGAATAGCTAAATTACTATTATATTAATAAATTATATACTAATTTTAATCAATTCTACTACTTAGATGATTGGCTTTAGGGAAAACATTTTACAACAACTCTCACTTAGACTAAAAAGTCAATCAAAAACGAATCAATATCCTATCTTCCCACTTGAGTTCGTAACTCCTTAGTCGAGGTTCTTAGCAAATGGGTCGGGGTCAAGTTCTCATTTTACATCGATCTTCTACAGGATCGATGCGTCACCCCCAGATTCAAATATCCTAAAGATGAAAATGATGTGAATATTGCTGGTCTTTGATTCTTTAACCTGAGCAATGAACCTAACTATTGATAGACCTGACCCTTGGTGAGGATGCCACTCCCAACCTCTAATGAACTCAAGTAAACTACACAGCTTATAATGGCGGCATCATATACCCACGATGTACTCTACAACATCACAACTGAATAGGCCTAAGTAATCCTGCTTAAATCTTTGAGCAGATTTACTCCTACAATTAGGTATGAGTTCGGATATTCTCTTATTATCAATTGTTCTGACCTGAAATTCAAAACATCATTATTTTTTTAAGTTGGTACATTTCATATTTGAGTCAGCTAGATCCTTAGTATTTTTCCAAATACTTAGGAATTGTCTATACAATCCTCTAATTGGCTCTTACTTGGATCAGACTGGTAATCTACTCACTACTCTAGTGAGTATACCATGTCTAATCTCGTACATGGAGAAATAAGATAATAGCTAAACAGTTTTTTTTTATTCTTGCAATGCAGAATGTTTTTTCGATTAAAGATAATTTCAATTCCAATAAACAACACAAGGAATAACAACTACAGAAAATATTTGTCTAATTACAAATGCAAAAATTATCTTTGTTCATAACAAAGGCATACATTCAAAACATAATGTTCTGATTCTGAGATAATAGCCAAATCAGGCTAAGGTCTTTACTTTTCCATCGCGCGTACTTTGATCCTTTTGAAATTTTAATTCACACCCAATGGATTCTTATTCCCTTCCAGGTGATCAAACTAGTCCATACCACTATTGGATCATGTCGGCTCCAAATCAATAACATTGTATCCCTATAGGTGATCGGATCCCTTGTTGTCTCAATCGAGCTCAAAAGGAATCGCCATTCTTTTGGCGAAAGATTGTTCCATCAACAGGATCGAGCTCAACTTGGATCGCCAGATCACTGCATTGTAATCTATCTAGCTGATGCGTTACTCTTACCGAAGATCTTCTTAAAGATGAATCATTTAATTGGGCTTTAGAGATCTGATAAATCTGGTTTGTAGGTTTACTAGATTACGTAGTTCTTTTCTAACCAATCAAACTTTTTCAAGTTCTCAAACTGATGGCAATTCATTCCTTCTCCTAAAAACTTTTTTCCAAAGAAATGCCCTAAACTGCTGATGAACATCCCTTATGTTCTTTAGCATAATAAATAAAATAACCCTAAAATACTATTAGATCAGGATCCAAGTTATCTATGTGTAAATATATGACATAGGCCGATCACTCCAATCCGAAGTGGAGAGAGTCAGGTTTACGCCTTGATCCATATTCCATATGGAATCTATGCGACATAATTTAACTTAGAACCTTTTACCAGAGTAAAACTAGTAACCACCAAAGAAGCGACAACCCTAAACAGGCAAGACAAGTAACCTTATTGTGGATGAATCATGTCTAACACAAAGTTCAATTTATCCTTTTAGATACACTACTTCTAAAAAGAAATCCACTGAGAGAGAACCTATCTCTTCTAATATGTCACAAACTACTAGAATAAGTATTTACCTCCTCGAATCTGATCGAAGAGTTTTCTAATACCTTATCTAGTTTATTTTTTTTTTTTTCATTATTGAATTGTTGAACATTCAAATGATTCATTTCAAGACGTACTATCCAAAGATAGGTCGTCTATAATGAATATTAATGTCTCTTTGGCAACTTAAGTTCAAAGGTCCACATACATCACTATGTATGAGACTCCAGAATTTATCGACTCCTTCACCTTTTTCAATAAAAGGTGACTTTGTATCTTCACAAGAAATAAGATTCATAGGCTATAAATGAATTCATATCATTGATATCAAATATCTCTCAAGCTAACCTGTTTATTCCCTAAATTCTTTGTCAATATGAACTAACCTTAAATGCCAAACATAGACATCCATGACATAATCTAACCAAGGATTGTGTAATTCTACCTTACCTTATGAGTTCTGCGATGAATTGTGATAAAGACCACTGGTATTAATGACCCGGTAGTATAATTACATAGCAAGAAAAGGTTTAAATGGTGTTATCATATAACGTGTTTAATGAGGGGCAAGCTTTTGCTTCTTTTACTTGTTCAGCCTTATTGTAGGTCAAGGAAGCAAGAGCAATCTTGCTTCTATGATCCATTTCAGGACATTAAGAAATACTATTGCTGTGATTTGGTTACCTTGGCTAATTATTTTGACTAGGTTAGAAACTCAATAAGCATTCATACTGCTGAAATCAATTTAACTTCGATACTGATTATCGAAGTTGAGTCCATTAAGTCGTTATCACATGTCTAATATGATAGGAGCATTAGATTTAGCCTGAATAGAGGAACAATGACCTATTGTAAACTGAATCATCTAAAAGCCTAAATGACTTGGCTTTAGTCTAAAAGGTTCTCTCTTGCTATTTTTAGTTCGAATGGTAGCTCCTCCATTCGAGGAATTAGTTTAATTCCTAGTAGGTACTAGAATACACATAGACTGCAACACGAAGGCTCCAACTTAGTTGGTCCCACCTCATGTACATCTAGGATGGGTTCATGAACAATTATTTCTTTAAATAATTTTTAGTAATTTATTTTGGCCCCAGGCCTTGATCGTTGCTTAGGCCTTCTAGAAAGGTTCCAGTTAGGTCGAAACCATTAACATGCTATATACTTTAGCGCACCGAACTAATGAATGATCAGGTCCAATTTGTTGGAACTCACACCTGTAGAGGACACATCCAAGTAATCATAATGATGATGATAATTCCATGAGTCAACAAGCACAGGCTTTGGGCTCCAATGATTATTTAGTTAATAGACCTCATTATCAAATCCTTAATGGGAGGCTAAAGACACATTATCCTCATAACTTAATCATTTTAAGGACCTAATAATTTTAGAGAATTTAAATTTAATTTTAAAAGTGATTAAGAAATAGAACGGACAATGAACCAATTTGCTCCAACTGACTTCAACCAGTCAAGTCCTCTCCCTGACTTAGCAAGTCACTGGATGAGGATAGATCAATTACGGTCCATGGCACCTAAATCAGTCTCAACAATAAATCAGTCTCATGATTTTCTATGTGAAATGGGTTATATGAATCAATGAGCAAACCTAATCAAAAACTTGATTAACCATATTGCTAGTAAGTAAAATCGTGGAAGGGTCTGCAAGGCTTGTCTTAGACACCATCAAAAATGAGAGGTAATAAGCTGCCAATTAAAACCACTGATTAGATCCAGACTTACCTTAGCACTAATGATTTATCAAATTTTGATTTGGATCATGTCCTAAGACTTGAGCTTGACACTGAGCACGTCAGCTCTTTGTTAGATGCTATGGACTTTATAGATACATTAGGATTAAAGCATCATTAAATATTATTGTTTGTTTTCTTTCAACATTTTATCAACCTAGTCTACCTAGTTAATGTATCAACTAACCATTTAGACTTTAACCGCATTAGTTTTATGAATTATCCTTAGGATCTTCAAATCACAAACCTTAGATCCTAAACAACACTTGATTCTTAATTAAGTTTCAAAATTTAGGTTATGGATCTCGACATAGTTTCTGAATTTTATTGTTTGAAATTTTTAAATTAATAATTATAATCATATTAATATTATAGTTTTAGAATCTGATTTGTTTATTATTTAGATCATGTTTATGGATTTTCAAATCTAGAGGTTTGTAGAAAGTAAGTTCACAACTTTAAAAATTCTACAGAAGAATAAATACAATCATTCATATCTATGTCTAGATTCAAAATAAAAAAGCTAGCATATCCTATATAGTGGCAACATAAGGATCATAGCTAGATCTAATACATTGAAACGTATGTCACATGGATCGTCATCATAAATAATGTCAAATCAGATCATAAATTAATTATAGATTTTTAAAATTTATATTTAAAAGTAAATCATTAAATTTAATTTTAAGATCTTTATCTAAAATATATTATAGATTTAGATTTTTTCTTCTTCTCCGACACACATACTTATGACGAAACTTTTTATGATACAGAGGTAAACACTTATAAGCAGGATAACTTTATGGCAGATATGGCAATCCTGATATTATTTTATAATCTATCTAAATTAATCTAAATAGATTTAATATTTGATTAAATTTTAAAATTATTAAATTAAATTAAAATTATTTTTAATTTTTTGATTTAATGCTAAATAATTCATGATTTTGATTTAAGATCACACATACTAGGACAACCTTTTCCATTGGCATAGAGGTTAACCATTACAAAAACAACTTAATGGACAGTATGTGCAATCTTATTAACTTTAATTTTTAGATATTTTATCTAGCATACATAAACAATTATATATAGAATCTTATGATGCTCTGAAGATACTGATAGAAACTGCAGTGATTCATACATAGATTTAATAACTTTTTCGAAATAATAGAGAGCGAAAGACATAGATAAATGTATTTACTACAAAATTGCATGTAATCAAATTTTAAAATCTATATCAAGGATCTATAATATGTTATGAATGTAATATAAATCTAAAATTAAATAATCATAAATGGTATTGATCATAATATATCCTAGATCTAGAATATTCTAGATCTAACCCTAAGATCACAGTTTAGGTCACAGAAAGAGTCAGGATCCTATCTTTGGCATGGATCGAGAAACTCTGTTGGTTGAATCTGTTGTTACCTTTTGGACTGGACAAAGCATCCGACCTCTACAGATATCCATAACGAATCTGCAGACACAGATCGGAGGTCGTCGACTATGAAGACTCCGCTTGAAAGTGCTAGCTTCTGTGGATGCCTCTGATGGTTAATCAAAAATAATGTTCTTTTTACGGATCTCTTTGGATATTCAAGAGATGAAAAATAAGAGAAGAAAGATAAGGGAAGAAATCCTAACATTGGATCTCCCATAAATCGAGAAAAATATATATGAAAAAATTCCTAGGAGAAGACAACCTCTCTCACTTAAGGACATCATGGTTGATGTCTGAAAATAATCTCTTATGCAGGTTTAGAGGGGACCTTCTCCTCTAGATTTTTTTCTACTTTTCAGATCTACGACAATCAAATTTTCTCATAAAATCTTCATAAATAAATTGAGAAAAAGGAATCTCCAAGAAATCTAAGAGAAGGACTTCTTCTCTTCTCTTCTTGCATCAAGACATGATCAGATCATGTCCAAAAAGGATCATCATGCCCCAACACCTTGGAGAATAGATTTCATGCCCTCTTCTTCTCTCTCTCTTAGATATTTATCATATAAAAGTTATATAAAATAATGAAGAAGAAGATACTTAAAAGAAAATGAAGAAAAGATAATCTTCTCTTACCTTTGTGCCTTCATGACATCAACGATTGATGTCCAGATGAAGACCTTTTCTCTAAGAATCTTGGCACCATCTTTCCTCAAGCCCTTCCTCTCTCTTTCTCAGATTTTTATCATATAAAAAATATAAATAAAATAGGAAGAGAGAAATATAGAAAAAAATATAAAAGAAGACAATCTTCTCTTATCTTGTCTCTTCAAGACATCAACATTTGATGTCTTAATTGAGGACTCTTCTCCAAGAATCTTGGCACCACAAATCTTCTACGCCTTCTCCTCCCTCTCCTCTAATTTTTTATGATTTTTTTAGAATTTTTTACGTCCTAAAACCATCTCATAAGAGGTGTCCATCTTTTATTGCAAGACTAGGTCAAAACCTAGTCAAAGGAGGACTTCTATGGGGCATCTAACTCTTGGATGCCCCTTCCACTTATTTTTTCATGTAACCACTGATTCTCATGCACAAAACCAAGAGAAAAAGGGTCGAATAAGATAGAGGGGCGTGGGTAGAGTTGGCGCACAAGGGAGGGAGGAGTTTGGGTCAAAGAAGACTCTTCCAAGTAGGAAACAATTTCCAAGTTCCTTCTAATTTTGACTAAATCAAATTTAAATCTAATTCCTAAGATAATGGGGTTTGAAAAATCATTTCTTAAGTGTGAAAATCATAGAAAAAAATTTAGAGTTAAAATATGGTGTGGGCTTTCTTCGGTGCAAGTGAAAGAGAGAGAGTCCCAATCCAACTGGGACTCCTCTGATTTAACTAGGTTAAAATTATTTTAAATCTAATTTAAATCTTATTTAAACTAGTTAAATATAACCCAATTAAAGATGATCCTAGTTTAACTAGAAGGCCAATCAAACTAGATTAAATTAAGATTTAAATCTTATTTAAATCCTAAGTCAATCAGATACACCCAAATCCTAGTCAAATAAGAAATTATTCTTCCTTTGTAATTGGCTTATCCAATAAACTAATTAGAATTAATCTAATTAAATCCAAATCAATTCTAATTGAATCTAATTCAATTAGACTTGATCTTAGCCTAATTGCTCAATCAAATTGAGCCAATTAGCAATTCAATTACTAATCGATCCTCCTGCAACACTTGCATTAGGTCAAACATCAATCGCATTGAATATTTGACCTCAAAACGATTCTCAATCATCAATTAACCATCCGATCAGATTACAAGCTCTAATGTGTGTGACCCTATAGGTTCGAACCTAAGTCGGTAGTATAGGAACCAATTTCTATGCCAATCGAAGTTACCATCTAGTAATGATTTCCGACGTTCGAATAGGTCAAATATATGTAAAGCAACATTCTTAGAACCCTGGCCCATGGTTACTGTATAATTCATCTCTATGAGCAATAATTCCCAAGGCGATTTCGAGTATGCTATCAAACACTTATACAAGTCATCTCTATTATATCTTAAAATTTTGCAAATCCCATGATACCTCACGAGGATTATCCAGGCCTAGATTTTGCTAAATTGAAATACTGCGAGACATTCTCTTCCTAAAATTAATCAAGAGTGGTCAATCCCATCTTGACTCATACATCAACTCTACAAGTACCTGATTGTACCCAAAAATCTTTCATCACCTATATTAGAAATACAGGCAGTCCAGCACCAAAGTATAGTGAGTTGCTCGCAAGTCACCATGGCGATCTCGATCAGGTTAGAGGGACACTTATACCCATTGGCCTTAGCTAGCTATTCTTGATAGTAGAGTACTACATTAGTCTTGTTCAGTGAAAATATACTCCTACATCTCTCCTGGATGCCATACCAGTGTCTCCACTTCACTTGGTTATAAGGACAACCAACGTATATGGCATACAACGACCTACACTCGATAAGTTATCATCCTTGTTAATAACTTATCATTTGATCGTGAATAATTTAAGAACCATTCGATAAATCCTTCTTTATCGATTGATTGTGGTTCTAAGGACTTCATCATAATTTAGGAGTTCATTTAAGAAAGATAGAACTTTTATGATGAAATAGCCAAATTACTATTATTATTAGATAATTCATATACTAATTTCAATCATCTACTACTTAGATGATTGGTTTTATGATAAATTTTTTAACACCCTCTTCTGCTGAGTTTAGTGAGCTCTCAATCACTCATATGATCTATCCGATAGTGCCACAATCGGTATAGAAGCCGCTCCTCCTATGCCGCTACTAACATCTCTGTACTATCGTTCACCACTGAGCCTTTCATTCTATAAAGATTGTTGCTCAGTCTTCTACCTCTCATCATCACTAAAGTTTTTTTAGAAATCTTCAAACATCCACTCCCAACCTGGCTAATAAAAGCATAACCTTACTCCTCCAAGTAGCCCAAAGAAATCAGATTTTTTTTTAGCTCCAATACATGCCTAATATTTGATAATGTACGAATGATCTCATTGTACATCCTCATCTTGATTAAGCCAACTCCAGCTACTCTACATGGATCATCATCTCTATAGCTAACACTTTCACCATCGATCTTCTAGTAGGTAGCAAATCACTCTCGATGAGAAGTATAGTAGTGTGAGCATGCTAAATCCAATATCCACATAGTATCATGCTTTATAGACCCATCTAATACAACTACTAGGTCTTTTCTACTGCTCATCGAAGTTGTATCATCATTCTTGCTGGTCTTTTCTTTTTTCTAATTTCAAAAGAGGATAATCTCTCCTCAGGTGTCCAGGCTAATAGCATTTGTAGCATTTCAATGTCTTCTTCTGATCTTGAGACTTTGATCTATTCTTGAATTTTTTCTTACCTTCTTCTTTGATCTTTTCTATCTTTCATTTACAGCCAAGATCTCAGATTTAAGATCTTTCTTGCAGATCTTTTCTTTCTACTCATTTGATCTGAGCACATCAACAACTTCTTCATAGTTTAGGGTTTTCTTTCTATAAACTAAAGTTGTTATGAGATCATCATAAGAACATGGAAAAGAATAAAGTAACAGCAATGCCCGATCTTCCTTATCGATCTTCACATCCAAACTCATCACCTCAGAACATACTTGATTGAACCTTTGGATATATGCAACAAGATCTCCACCTTCGGATATTTTTAGACTGTACAACTATTTCTTCAATCATAGCTTGTTGGTCATTTTTTTTTTCATGTATGTATTCTTCAGTCTCGTTCAGAGCCTCTTTGCTGTGATTTCTGTGCAAATATCGGATAACACCTGATCGGCCAAGCATATTCTGATTGTGCTAAAAGTAATTTTTTTCAACTTTTTTCAATCCTCAGCACTAATCTTTTCTGGTCTTTCTCTTACCAAGATCTTGTAGATCCTCTACTGAACCAACAAGTCTTTGCTACCATAAGATAAAGTTTCTCTTACCGTCGAACTTCTCCAAATCCATCTTGAATTCACTTAATTCCATAACTACAATCAAGTCAAGTGCAAAGCCCTAACACCCTTCTTCGATCACACACCAGTAATACTACCCTTCTTTGAAGATCTATAGGCCCTAGATCCTCATTCCAACCTTCTGTATCACCTTTCCTTCGTGCAACAACTCTTCACTTTAATCTAGAGATAACCACAAAGAAAACTAAAAGATTATAGGATAAAATCTAGTGCAGCAGATTCTGGATGTAGAAATCCTAGGTATCTTCTTTCTTTCATGCAACACCGCTTTAATACCAAATATTGGAAAATACTATCCTCTTTGGGACTGATGTGGCGATTAGTCAAGCAATAAAGAACAAACTCCTAGAATCAATGCGAAAGCAAAACCAATAGATTCAAGAGAAGAAAGTGAGAAAAAGAGCACAAAAATTTTTTTAGAAGAAAAGAATTTTTATTTTCTTATATTTAGCATATTACAATCCTTGATCTATTTTCAGTATAAATACTTTACAAAAGGATGAAGCCCCAAGCTTATAGTAAAATTTTTTCAAATTCAAACAATCCACGCACACAAAAGTAATCCCGCAACACTGAGCTAGCTCAGTTTTAGACTGAGCCGACTAACCTATGACTGGGTCGGCTTAGTTTGAGACTGAGCCGATCCAGTAGTCCCAAAAATACTATTTTTTATCTAAATTTTTTTCTAAAATATAGTCAATCAAGTCCTGGACTGATCCAACCCAGTTTTCAATTTAGCCAACCTAGTCTCAAGATGAGTCAGCTAAGTTTCTATAGCTTATTTTTTAGGCTAATTTCTCTTTCTGCTTGCTCCCATCTTTCCATGACTTGTCTTTTCATATTCCTAAGACTTGGGAGCATTATATCTGAGCTCACAGTAAGAGAGATATTGATCCAAAAATAAAGTGGGATATATTGATATATTGTGTTGAGTATACTTATTTAATTATTATTTTGATGATTTTAAAATTTTAAATTTGATGTGAGAGCAAACCATTATAGTCCCTCAATTTGTTGTTGATCGTTTGGTTGCAAATTTTGAGTTTAGCAACAAATTGTTTAGAGTATGGAATATTCTTCGAGGAATTGCACCTATTGGTAGATTATGTACTATATTGACATTGGGTTCTAATGATTTATTTAGATCTTTATTATGAGGATGTGGGATACAAATCTACATGGATTCTTGGTTATTAAAATTTTCATATTTATATCTGATTACTTGATTTTTTAAATATTTGCTGGTGATTTTTGGATTTCAAGTTGAAAGCTTACTTTTTGAGTAGATCTAGGGTATGTTGCTATTACTATCGAATTGAATAAAGAAATTAATTTTGGGAGACTTAAATGAGTTTAATATGTAAGAGACAAGATTTCATATGGATTTATTGATTGATGCTAAGAATCATAATGAAGGAAGCTCTATTGGAAATAGCTAAATTAATTTACTCACAAGAATGTTGACTTGAGGCCTTCTAATTTGTTGAAGATTTGAGTTAATCCTTTTACAAAGAAAAGATTGGTTTGGAACTATCTCATTGATTATTATATAAATTTTGGGTTAACTCACTCCAATTAATTCTAGATATATGAGGCTTAGATGAGTAGTGGATATTACACAAGGGTTTCAAACATGGAAGTAGATCATGATTTAATGTTGATGCGACATGCTTGAGGATAAAGAAATTCAAAAGTTTTGCTCTAGTTCTATCAAAATTTAAAAGTTTGGATCTTTTTAGATTCTAATATAAAACAATATTCTTGCAAGGAATTCATCCAGTAACCCTAAAAGATTCATAGGTTTAGATCAGAGTGCGTAGTGGAAGAGTGGTGGTTTGAACTGATTGGAAATATTATTCTTTGATTCAAAAGTTAATATAATGGAAGATTTGATTAGCAAAGAAGGATTTTATTGATAGAGGAAAGTGAAATACTACAAATTCTTTGGCAAATCTCAAGGCAATTTTCACTAGTGAGCTCTTCTACTGTTAATGACCCTAGGAGAATTTTGGATGTCTTAAATTTAGCATCAATGGATTGATGGTTAAGCTCAGATTTGGAATGTGAGATATAGATCTACTTCTTGATGCTCTAAAATAGTCACCCATCTATTTTGAGAGACTTAAGGTTTTCCTACAATAAAAGACTAATCATAAATCATGCGAAAGGTTAAAAGGAGGGCAAAAAAAAAAAAAAAAAAGGCTGTAGATCAAGAAAGGTATCTAATAATGAAGCTTTCTTCTATTTCTATTAAAGATAGATTGGTCCAATTCTATGATTTCTATGCAAAACTAAAGGCAAATGATTTCTTGGGCCAGGAAATTGTGTAGTCTAATACAAGGTTGAGATGTTATTTTTTCATTCAAATAGATCAAGAAGATTTGCTAAGAATTGTAGATAGAAAGAATCTAGTTTCAAAATGCTGTACAATTATTTCTGTTAAGGACTTGTGGAGCAAGCACTCTAAGATATAGACAATTTGGAAGCTCAAGGATAATGCAAAGGTTATGTATTTTTGATGTTTGAAAAACTCAGATATACTAGTTTCAAGGATGAAATTATTTTAAGGAGGGAGAATGTAAGAACTTAGAGTAGGTTAAAAAAAGAAGAAGAAGAGAATGAAGAAGAAGAGAATAAAGAAGAGGACTTCCAAAAGAAGTCTACTTCTTCTCTTCCATTTCCATAAGAATAGGGGCTAGTAAGATTCCTAATTAGTCTACGAATCTCAGCTATAAGAGCTTCTCTCCCCCTCTCTTAGATCTCCACCTAGGGTTTATTAAGAAACCACCATGAGTTTAGAGGGATTTCTTGAGGTTTTCCATGGGTTGCTGCTAGGAAGGGATCATTGAAACCTAGTCGTGAGGCCCGTCGGATCCTGGTAAGAGATCTCAGCCCCTCTCTCTTTTCTTTTCAAGACCCTTCCACTGTCCGAAGCCGACAGATCATTGGAAATCATCTCAAATAGGGCTATCCTTGTTTCTTTAAGGTTTTCCCCAAACATTGCCAACGACAGGCCACCGTTTGGGCCATTGCTGGGGCCATGGCTTCACTACCATTATGTAGGAGAGGGAGAGGAGGGGGAATAAAATCCCTATTTTGGTATGGGAGGAAGGAAAGAAGTGAGGCTTCATCTCTCTCTTCTCTAGTTATAATTAATTAATTAATTATTTATTCAATTATTTATTTTCCATGGATTATAGAAAATTTAAAAAGAAAAATTTTAGAAGAGGAAATTTTGGGAATAGGGGTGTGGACCTTGGTGAACCTCGATAGAGGGTTCTTGATATTTAATTTAATTAATTTAATTTATTTTATAATTTAAATAATATAGGAGAATATTTTTTAGATAAAAAAATATCAAGCAAGAATCTTGACACCTAGGTCATAAACCTAGTGAGTTCAATTTGACGATAGTAGAAGGATTTCTAGACATTGACTCATTTATATAAAAACTATTTTGTACTTCAGTAATTTCGATCCATATGTTTTTGATAGTAATATATTATATATATCTAATTGTTAAGTATATATTTATCACTTGTTCAATGTTATATATTACATATCACTGATCCTGATTTGGATAAATTTTGATGATCATATGCATCAAAATATTTTACAAAAAGGACGTGATCTTGAATTTCAATACCTAACAAGCCGGTAATTAAATTATGTGACTGAATGTGGGGTTGTGGTGCTCTAATCTAGCCATTTTATTAGTATCTTATCATGGGCTTCAAATATAATCGTGGTGCACTACTACAGAATAGAGCTATGGCAATGCATGCTATTGCAGTGGTTTCGAAAATCACTTTCATAGATTTTACGCCAATAGTTATACAAAATCACTGCCATAAGTTTGACCTAAGGCAGTAGTTACAAAACTGCTGCAATAGATCAATCTATGATAGTAATTTCGTTTAACCACTGCCATAGGTCGATCTATGATAGTAATTTTATATAACCGCTGCCATAGATTGAGACCTATTACAGTGGTTCAGCATAACCGCTGTAATAGATTCGATATATGGTAGTGATTAACCAACCGCTGCCATAGGACCAGACTTATGATGGCGATTAGCCATAACCGCTGCCATAGGTCAGACTTATGGCAGCGGTTATACAAAATTGCTGCCATAAGTCCAACCTGTGGTAGCGGTTAGGTGAAACCGCTGCCATAGGGTCAACCTATTACAACGATTTTGTATAACCGCTACCATATTTTTTTCATATTTTTGCTCTAAATATTATATAATTCTAAAATTTAATATCCATCTTCATCATTCATTATCTAAATAATTATCATTAGAGTGTCATCTAAAAGATCGTCTCGATCCGATAGCCCTAGCTTTATCGATCAGTAAAATTTGATTTCGACGATCACGAACAATGATGCGATGATCTAATAGATGAAGATCATTGGTAAATTCAAAAATCTACAACGATGATCTTGGTGATGTTTGTAGCATAATATCAAAGTTTTACTTCAATCGATTATCATTATCATGGTCAATTTAGTGCGGGATGATTTTGGCTATTAAATAAAAAAATAAGTGATCAACAAGCCAAACGACGTCCAATTATAAGATAATTTTTTAGTTAAATGATCTTTGCTATAATTTTAATCATTTTATATAATGATGATTATAAAATTGAAATCATTTCTATATGAACCATTCATGTTAAGCAAATCTTGTAAAAGTACAAGCATAATTACCAAAGGAGTTTAAACATGAGTATTGAGCGATGTATAGTTTTGGATCATTTTTAGATCCACGATTTAAATTTTATGATCACCACTGTAAAAATGATTAAAATAGTTGCCAAGATTATTTATCTAAAAAATTTTCTTATAATCAGACGTTATCTGGTCTTTTGATCACTCATTTTTTATTTAATGACCTAAATCATCCCTTACTAAATTGACCATAATAATGATATCCAATTGAAGTGAAACTTTGATAGTGTGCTACAAATATCTTTGAGATCATCATTGCATATTTTCAAACCCATCGATGGTTTCCATCTATTAGATCATTATGCCATCATTCGTGGTTGTCAAAATTGAATTTTACTGATCGATGAAGCTAGGGCTATCAAATCGAGGCAATCTTGGTGACGACACACTAATAAAAATTATTTAGATAATGAATGATGAAAATGAATATTAAATTTTAAAATTATATAATATTTAAAAAATAAAAAAAAAAATTTCTAATCTACGATAGAGGTTACTTGAAACTGCTGCCATAGACCTATGGCAGCGATCTTCATTAATTATTGCCGTAGATCTATGACAACGGTTTGAGAATTATTGCCATATATAGATTTTTTTTTCAAATCCGGCCACCATTTCATTTTTCTCTACGAGCTCTCTCTTGGCTCCACCTACGCCTCCTCCTTCCTCGATCGGCCCGACCACCAGCTCCACCACCTCTCCCGCTTGCCCCTTCTTCCCCGACCTGCCCAGCCGCTGGCCCTACCACCTCCCCCTTCTTCCTCGACCGGCATGGCCGTCGGCTCTGCCACCTCCCTACTTATCCCTTCTTCCTCGATTGGCCCGGCTGCCAGTCCCACCACCTCCCCTTCCTCCTCCTCCGATTGGCTCGTCCGCCGGCTCTGCACCTCCCCCTTCTTCCCAGGCTGGCCCGATCCCTAGCCCCGACCCCTCCCTATTCTCTCTCTCTCTCTTCTCTCTTCTTTTCCCTCAGCCCGACTTGCCCCCTCCCAGCTCTCTCTCCCCTCTCTTTCCTCGATCTAACCGACCCCCCTCCCTACACTCTCTTTCTCTTTCTCTCTCTTCCCTCTTTCTATCTATCTATCACTCTCTCTTCCCTCTTTCTCTCTTTCTTTCCTCTTTTTCTCTCTCTCCTCTCTATCTCACTATCTTATGTCTATTTCATTTTGTAGACTACCTCTAGCATCACCATCTTCCTCTAGCATCACCGTCGGCGACCCTCAGAGCTCTCTATGTGACTCCCTCTCCATAGTCGCAGATATTTTTTTTTAATTTTATAGTATTATTTATTAATCATTCATAATATTTATAATAATATTTATATTTTTATAATAAATATTATAAATATTATAATTATTCATCTATCGTCGGTCGTGTTAGTGGAAAAGAGAACTCCTGCCAGTTGGTTCTAGATAGTGTCGGTGGGTTTTGGATCGGGTCGTGCCATGTCGGTAACCATGAACGGTCCTGGGCCATGCCGACAGTTTTGAGCCATGCCATGTTGGCAACCTTGAGCCATGCCATGTCAGCAATCATGGACAGCCCTTGGGCTATGCCAACGAATAAGGAAAACCTCGCCAGCGGATTCTAGGCCATGTCATGTCGACGATCATGGATGGCCCTGGGCTGTACCAACAGCCCTAAGTCGTGCCATCTTGGCAGTCATGGACGGCCCTTGGATCGTGTCGATGGTCGTGGACGGCCCTTGGGCCATCCCAATCGATAAAAAAACTCCCGCAAGCAGGTTTTGGGCCATGCTGGCAGTCTTGGGCCGTGCCATGTTGGCGGCCATGGACAACCCTTAGGCCGTGTCGATCGATAAGAAAATTTCCACTGGCAAATTCTGAGCCATGCCGATAGCCTTGGGGTTGCCATGTTGGCTAGGTATCACATACCCGCTTAACCTTTCCTATCGATAGAGCATGATGTTAGAGTACGATAAGGTTTAAATAGACTCTACTTAGTCTATTTATTGATAGTCTAGTATTATTATTATAATATATTATATTGGTTAATATTCATTAACGTTGCAGATCATGATGGTACCAAAATGCCATCTAGCTTTCACCCCCACCTCTCGTCGGGCTACATGGAGCTCCGCATCTGAGTCGCAGGCCAAGCATACTCCATCCACTTCCACATTGGCTGTCCAGAGACCATCGACATCTATTCCTCCATCGGCATCTATTCCACTGATATCTAAGCCTCCACTGTCAGCCATATCTCCAGTACATGCTCCATCCATCGATGAGTCTCCACTCGCATCCATATTACACGATCCCATGGCCAATAAGTATACATTTTTATTATGTCATTTATTTATTTATTTGTATAGTTATTGTATACTCTTATATATTTGCATAATATATTTTCATTGCAGGTGCATCATCCAGTTGGACATTTTGTGGTCCCACATGCTGTCACATATGTAGAACTGCCAACATCAGGTGATGGTGGAGTACGATGCAAAGGGGAGGCCAGTTGGCGAGACCGCGGGGGAGATGTATTTCTTTTTGAAGTGCTTGTGAGGCAGTCTGACATCATTCTGATATTGCCCAGAGACTGACGATTGATGGATGCTGGGGTCAAGGACCAGATGTGGGAGAAGATATGGATAAGTATATCTTAATTATATTTATGTATTTATTTTATTTATACTATATTTGATTAAAATAATTTCATAACTGACTTTTGATAACTTTGTACAGAGAAGATATGATTTTTTAGATCATGAGAAGGCTCGAGATGCTCGACTAAAAAAAATTGGAAAGTTGTACCAAGACTACAAGGTCAAGCTATATAGAGGATGGCTCGAGCACCGATGGGACATTCTAAAGAAGCTTGTTTCTTAGATACAGGACTGACCATAAGTCAGTGGGAGGGGATGGTTAGACATTCACTACAAGAAATCTGAATATTAGCAATGACAAAAAAGTCCTTTGCTAACAAGGATTTTTTGCCACCGCAACACCGATAAAAATATCTACCATCGGTAGTAATATTAGCAACGACAAATATCGTCTCTAAAAGTGTAAATTTTTTAAAATATATAAAAAAAAAAAAAAACTATTAATGATGGCTAGTTTCAATTATTAGCGATAGAGAATAAGTCATCGCTAATAGCAAGATATTAGTGATGATATTTTTAACTTTTAGCAATGACAAAAGCCACCATTAAAATTATTTAAAATTTTTTAAAATTTTTATCCTATTGTCATTGCTAAAAGTTAAAAATATCATTGCTAAACCTAATTACTCTAAAATTAAGTCAAGTCTAATTAAATTTGATTTGATTTAAATTAATTAAAAAAAAAAAAAATTAATTTAGGTTTCATTCGAATCAAATTCAAATCTGATTCAAAATCTTGTCAAACCTAATTCAATTACACTTTGAATCCAAGTCTTATTTAGAATATTAAAACCCAATTAGCCTTAAATTAAGTTAAGACTAATTAAATTAAATTTATTTTAAATTAATTAGAACTCAGTCCATAAATTAATTAAGCCAAAAAATTTGTAATTATCTAATATTACTTTTTATCCATCCAAAAAATGACTTAGAAGAAAAAAATGAAAATAAAATATAATTTTTTAAAAAATTATGATTATTAGAGATGACTTTAGCGACCGCATGCTTGCCATTGCTAATAACTTTAAAAAAAATATTTTGAAATTAAAACTAAATATTTTTAAAAATTTTATATTATTAGCAATGGTGTTTTTTTATTAGCGACAAACCTCCATTGGTAAAATTATTTTTTTTGACTGTATTACCGACAATATGTTTATCATTGATAATTATTAATTTTTTTTAAAAAAATTTTAAAATTTAATATTTTAAAAAAAATTAATATTATTAGCGACTGCGTTTTATTATTAGTGACGGCATGCACTGTCGTTAG
The DNA here is from genome assembly GCA_006176705.1 of Cocos nucifera. Taxonomy (NCBI): domain Eukaryota; kingdom Viridiplantae; phylum Streptophyta; class Magnoliopsida; order Arecales; family Arecaceae; genus Cocos; species Cocos nucifera. Next base: position 272,629 of record QRFJ01001314.1, on the reverse strand, counting down.
TAACATTGGCATAGAAATTTGTGTTTTGGCGACCGTATTACCGATGGGGTTTCTACCATTGATAATAGTCCCCCATAAACCTCGCCTATGGGAAAAAAATTTTGCTCAAAATTTTTTCCTCCGCGCCATCTCCACTCCCTACGTGTCCTTCCTGACCTTCCTCACTCCTTATGCATCCTCCTTCCTGACAACCCGACCCCATCGACACCTTTTCGATGACCTCGCCGCAGCGGCCCTACCTCCCCTAAGGTTGCCTCGACCCCGTAGCTCCATCCTCGCCTCTCCCACGGTCATCCCGACCCCATTGGCGTCTCTTACTCTGTGGCTCCAAGCTAGTTGTCCCGACCCTGCCTCTCCTCGACCGCCCCAAACCTACCGGTGCCTCCTGCGGCATAGCCTCAAGCCAGCCTCTCGACCCCATCTCTTTCGTAGCTGTCCCCATCCCGTTCGGTGCCTCCAATGCCGCAGTGCTGAGCCTGCCACCGCCCTGGCCCTTCCATCTCCCTGCGGACTGCCCCCACCCCGTTGGCACCTCCAACGCCATGGCCCCAAAGCCCACCACCCCAGCCCTGCCCCTCCCACGGCCGCCCCCACCTTGCCAGTGCCTCCTAGTCCGCGACCCTGGAGCCTGCAGCCCCTATCCTGCCGGCCTCCCCATGGTCCTATTTTGGCCGACTGACCACACAGCCCTTGCCTCACCGCCCCAGCCTATGGGCCCGAAATTGCACTTCCTTGTAGTCCCCTCCCTTCAAAACTGTAAGTCCCTCCCACCTCCCACTATAGGCAGCAACAGTAGCAGTAGCGATGGCATTAGCATTGGCTGATATGGTATAGTATTAGTGATGGCTAGTGCCATCACTAATTAAATAATTAAATAATTAATTAGATGTATGGGATTTGGATTTCAACATGTAAAATGTTCGGATTGAGAGAAGATGTCGGACAATATTGCAAACATGGGGCTAGGGCATGCTATGCGTGCTCGGGTATTAGGTCATAGTTGGCATCAAAGGCATTTCGCTTTTGCATGCCGGACATCATTAATTATGTATTAATTTGAATAAAATTTGGATTGCATGGAATGATAGACCCGTCAGTTAAATAATGTTCATATTCTAAAATATCCATATATTTATTTATTTTTGTATGGATAAAAGAATTATACACATTAATCAATTGATTATCAACTATGGATAGTTTGAAAAATGCAAGTAATTTTATAGGTCATTATAGTAATCAAATGGAATGCTGAGGGTTCAAAAGAAATGATTATGATGAGCTACATTGGAGGTAATAGTGTCATTCTATTTAAATGCCAATGGTTCGATACCAACAATGGTATGAAGGTTGATCCATGGCATGAGCTTATTGAGATCAAACATGGATCAAAAGCTTATGTCAATGAACCATTTGTACTAGCTGTACAAGCTGCTCAAGTATATTATACTCTTTTTCCATCAAAAAAAAGAGGAAGAAAAGATTGATGGACTGTATGCAAAATTAAGTCTCAAGTCATTCATTACATGCTTAAAAAAGAAAAAAGAGTTACAATTATCAGAATGCTTTCAAGAGGATTAGACAGTAGGAGTTCATCAATCCTTCGATGAAGTGGAATTGGATGCTCCAGGATTACTCCGACGTGAAGATAGCCAACATGAGGAGGTAGATCCAACTGAGATTGTTTTAAAAAATAATCCTCCCCAAGAAGAGGAAGAAGAGCAAGAAGAAGAGGAAGAGCTGAAAGAAGAGGAAGAATTGCAAGAAGATTCCGAAGGATACCAAACGCCTGAAAAGGCCAATGAGTAGTGCTAAATATATAATTTTTAGATCATTTTAATTACTTGTCTTACATCATTTTAAACCTTGCATTGCTATCCATAATTATATAATTAATTTAATGAATCTATTTATTTTTATTTTTAAAGAGTATATATATCATATCTTCGAGAGATCGGAACCACGCCAATCGAGGATAGAGCTCTCGAGGAGAGAGCGATCACATCGTCAGTTCTCATGCATCTACACATCTCACACCAGGCGGTAAGCTCGAATACTTTATATGTTTTTATTGATCTTATTTTGTTATTTGTTAACTAGTATAATATTCTTTATATTAGATATTTTATGCTTAGATTCAGAGGACAGGGGGTCATCAGTGACCCCACAGTCCCATGTAATAGCGGCTGCCAGCTCTCAAACATAGCATCATGGTCGAGGACCCGTCTAGTTTGTGGCACCTTCGACTAGGTCAAAGGATAGGTAGCTATCCATATCCAGAGCTGCTTGTAAGTACTACATCCTTAATTAACATGTTTAGAATTTAGTAATTTTATAATTAACATTTATTCTTCGAAATTAATTTTACAGCACATTCAAAGAGCCTTCAACATCTCATGTCATTATCAAGATCATACGTCGATTGATGCCGGACCTGTGAATGATTTCTCAAGTTGACTGTCGGGATCTCATGATGCAGCCTGAGAGATTTTTCTGGTAAGTCAAAACTAGTTTAATTTTTAAATTTTTGATACATTAGAATTTTAATTACATATTGATACATACTTGCTTCTATCCTGCAGGAGTATTACCGATTTGAGACCTCCCAGGATGAGGAGGCTGGCCGTCAAACTTTTAAGGAGGTAGCCATAGAGAAGCTCCAAGATGGTCTCTACAGCCTCAAGCAGTCCACCATCCAACAATCTGATTTTTAGTCACCATCGAACTGGAGGTCTTTCATTGATCACTAGATGCGGGCGAACATATGACAGACCCTCTGCGACTAGTAGAGTAGTGAGTACTTTGGTAGGTAGCAGAGGGCCCGACAGAACCAAGCCGCCCAACAGGATCCGATCAGACATACAAGCGGCTCAGTCAGCATATGTGTTGTGGCCAATAGACAGGTAAAAAATCAATATCAAAACTCTTCATCAAAATGATAAAAATTCTTATATGCATATTTTAATTAATTTAATTTTATTATTTACTTATTATAGACATGCTAGCTGGATCATCCACCAGACCAGCTATAATTATGGTGGGCCACACATCAGTCTAAGAGGACTGGTGACTATTTAGATTCTACGTCGCGATACATCGCGATAAGAACTTCAAACTTTATTTAATAATTAAGTTGTTATAGAATTTAATTTTTATATTAGTATTAATGTATTTTTGAATTATGCAGATGCGTTATGTGGAGTACGTTACTAAGAGGTACGATGATGACTCGTCTTCTCAGCCCCTCTTAATCTTGAGGGATGTTTCAACACCACCAGAGGGGTGAGTAGGAATCGGATTATAGGATTCGGCCACAACTTTGACCCTCCACTATCTTGATACCCTTCAATGTCCTCATAAGCCTCAACATCCCAAACCTGGAGCGATGTTCACATGGAGGAGGTCGTATAGAGGCTTCTAAGCCAGCGACCTCAAGGCCTCCTGGATGCCATCTACGATACAGTCGTGGAGCTTTTTCGAGATTTGCTGCTACATGATTAGCTAGGCTCATCATCCCAGTTATCACATTAGGTAATTATATTATTAAATTTTTTTATTTATTTTAAATTTTTATATTTAGAAGTAATTTGTATAATTAGGTTTCAATTTGGGAAGGGGATCTAGGAGCTAAAAATTCAATCTAACCATCCAATCGATGGGTCGGGGTGTCTATAGCTTCATATCATCAAATCAAATATGTAGAAATAATCTATTCGAGAATAAAAATAGTATATCAAAAGATACACCTCCGTATCGAAAGATACATCTCCGTATTGAAACTTACTAATATTATTTTATTTTTTTATTACAGGATACTGAAACATCCGACTCTCATCCACCAGCTGCTGGAGAGGAGCAGGAGGAGGAGGCGAGCAATGACAAGGATCAAACCTAAATTTTTTTATGTATTATAGTTTTTTGATACTAATTATAAAAAATGTATAATTTATTTTTAATAAAATATAATTAGTTTTTCATTTTACATTATCAGATTATTCTTGGATTTTAATTAATTATGAATCATAATTTATTATGGTTAATTAAGATAGATTTTAAAAATTATTATTATTATCTTTTTAAAAAAAAATATAATTTAGCTATTAGCATCGATATTAGAGATGGCAAACGTCATCACTAATAAATATTAGTGACGGCTTTAGAGATGAAGCTCCATCGCTAATAATTTTTTCAATAATTTTTTTAATTTTATTTAAAAATTATAGAATATTACCGACCACATTATTGATGGTAGATTTGGTCGCTAATAAGTATTAGAGATGGCATTAGCCACCAAGATACCATTGCTAATATTTTTTAAATATTTTATTTTATTTTAATTTAAAAATTTATAATTATTAGAGATGATATTAGAGATAAAATTTTTCATCGCTATTAATTATTAACGATGGTATTAGCCACAACATTGACATCACTAATATGTTTTAAGCAAAATAATTTAAATATTAAAAATTTTATTAGAGATGGAATTTTTTCCATCGCTAATATCATTATTAATGATGATGATTTTTGCCATCACTAATAATAATAATTAGCGATAAAAATTTTTTAGATTGGATTTTACGATGGTATTAGTGACGGTAAGCTTATTAGCGATGGCATCTGAACTATTAGCGACGGTAATTCACCATCACTAATAGTCTGAATTCTTATAGTGTTTGGAGGAGATAGGAGTTCGAGATTTAATTTCTAACCTTTAATTTTTTTAATATACTTAAAATTATATATAAATACTTTCTAAGTAGTTGTTATTTATTTAAATACTTTTTAGGCTGCCTCCCATCAGAATTAGAAGAACTGGGCAGCTTAGGAGTACATGCACCCTCTTGGCCGTGAGTCTATGGCCAATTGTATGCATAGAGAGATAATGAATTTTAAATCTTACTAGATAAATTAAATTAATTTTTTTTAAATATTTATAATAAATTAATCCATTGTGATAACTGACGTGAGATGGGATGATGCCTAGCCATAGCGAACCGTACAGATAAGAAGGACAGGCCGATGAATGCCGTGATCGAAAAATTTTTTATAAGTAATAAAATATTAGTATGATTATTATTATAGAATTTTTTATGATATTTTATTTATATTTATAATTATAGGAGCAGTTAGACGTGCTCACGAGCGAGGGTCAGGACACCTATGGCTCCCATGATCATCTTTCTCAGGTCTTGGGGCCTAAGCACTCTAGGAGGATCTGATGTAAGCTCGGACATACATCGACGAGCTACTAGTCTGAGATGAGCATTTCTTCACATACTTTTAGTATCGTTAGTCAGGAGCAACTTGAGGAGGCGTTGGCACAGGCAGCTCAGGTGAGGGTGCAAGTAGATCAGGCTACGGAGAGGGCTGCTCAAGCTAAGAAGCGTACATCTCAGCTAGAAGGCATCCTGAGTATCATGGTGATGAGGCTCAACACGTGTTTTGAAGTTGACTTCATGGGCTTTAAGGATATGTTGGCCGACATTCCAACTCCAGCTCCTCCAGCTTGTGCTCCATCTTCTTCCGATGATGATGACTTAATATAGATTTAGGAGACTTTTGATGTATTTTTTTAAAAATATTATAATAAATTTTATTTAATAATAAAATTTAAGCATTTCAGAAATATTCTTATGTTTATAATATTTTTTTATGTTATATATTGAACTACATTTATTAGATAAAAATTAAAAATTAAAAAAAATTATATTTTTTATTATTCAAAAGCTACGATAGTGGTTACAAAATCGTTGCCATAAGCATATCAAACGCTGTCGTAGATTACGTGCCAACCACTGTCATAACCTATGGTAGTGGTTATAAAATTGCTACATTAGACCTATGGCAGCAGTTACAGAACCGCTGCTATAGATAAGCTATGACAGCAGTTCGCAAACCACTGCCATAGCTTCTATGGCAATGATTTGCGAACGCTATCATTACTTGTCTATGGCAGTGGTTGATAAAACCGCTGCCATAGTTAATCTATGACAGCGATTTCTATAACCACTGTAAAAATTACTATCATAGACATACGGTAATGGCCATTGTGATAGCGGTTAACTAACCACTATGGTAGCCTATGACAGTAGTTTTCTGATCCACAGCAGTGGTTGTGAATCATTGTCGTAGCCCTTTTCTTTAGTAGTGGTGGTTTAGAGTCAAGCACTTATAATCTTCTAGTTAGCCATTTTATTAGTGCCTTACCATGGGGTTGAAATATGATCGTACTTGCTTGAGGTTGAGCACTTGTGGTCCTTTAGACTAGTCATTTTATGAAATCCTACCACGAGCTTGAACCATAGTATGGTAGTTTAGAGTTGAGCACCTGTAGCCCTTTGGACTAGCTACTTTCTTAGTGTCTGTCATGGGCTTGAAATGGGATTATGGTAGTCTATAGGAATAGCCACATGGTTCTTCTTTTGCATAGGAGGTTGTGATAGCCCACGGGACTCACCACTTTTATTACCTCATCATGGGCTTGAAACATGATCGTGATAATCTAAAGCTAATGTAATAACTTGTTATAGAAAAAAATTAATTGAAACCTCACATGCTATGCGCTGAGGTAGGGATGGAAGACTCCCAATGGGAGTCTTCCTTCTCTTCTCTGACTCTAACTAGGAATAGGAGTTTAGGGCTCGTCGGATTCCAATGAAACCCCTTGACTCAGTCTATAAAGAGCCTCGAAATCTTCCCATGTGCATTGCCTCTCGATGCTCAATCAATTGCCGACAAAATCCATGAGATTTTCTTGGATTTCCTCCAACTATTTTCAAAAGCCACTGCTAGTTTCATCAGGAAAGAAGACTAGGTACCTCACCAGAGATAAGGTTGGGTCTTTGAATCACTACTACAAAAAAGAACTACGACAGCTGTTCGTAACCACTATCGTAGTCTAAAAAATTACTGTCGTAGCCCAAAAAACCACTGCCATAAGCTATGACAGCGGTTTTCTAACCGCTGCTACAGCGGCCGTCGCCGTAGCTCTATGGCAGCGGTTGTTGCAGCGGTTGCTTGAACCACTACCATAGATATCCTATTGCAGCGGTTTATAAACCACTGCAATAGATCGACCTATAGCAGTGGTTATGTAATCGCTGCCATAGATTATCTATAGCAGTGGTTACATAACCACTGCCATAGATTATCTATAGCAGTGGTTTATTAATCGCTACCATAGGTCTAATGCAGCAGTTGGCACCATTTGCACCAGAGACCTATGGCAGTGGTTGGCACGGATATGACAGCGATTATAAAACCGCTATCGTAGTCTTGAATAATTAAAAAAAATAATTTTTTTATATATTTTACCTGATAAATATATATATATAACATAAAAAAATATAATAAATATAAAAATTATTCTAAAATGCTAAAATTTTATTATCGAATAAAATTTATTATAATATTTTTTTAAAAAATAAAATACATCAAAAGTCTCATAAATCTACATCATCGACGTTGTCACCGAGAGCTGGAGCTAGAGCTGGTGCTAGAGCCGAAACCGGAGCCAGAGCTGGAGCTGGAGCTAGAGTTAGAATGCGGACCAACATATCCTCAAATGCTGAGTAGCTGATGTCGAGTTAGATGGAGTATGCTCTGACTGCTCCTCGGATGTTGAACTATGCATAAACCATCGAGGGGCAGGGGTGAAAGCTAGATGGCATTTCGATGCCATCGTAACCTGCAACGTTAATGAACATTAATCAATATAACATGTTGAATAATAATATTAGTATAGCATCAATAAATAGTCTCTAATATTTATACCAGATGGGGTTCTCTTAGTGGCCAGCATGGCACGGCCTACCGACATGGCACGATCTATCGGTACGGCACGGCACACATTTTTCTTAAGCTTCCAAAGATCAGAAGAAAGAGAGCTCTTTGACCAAAATAAGAAAGATATAAAAAAAATTTAAATAAAAATCAATAATTAAACTTTAATAATTTATACCAGAATGTTGAAGTCATCGCCTAGTGGCATCTATAATATGGACATCACCATCGCTCCTAACAAATATGTTTAGGATCTCGATAGTACCAAGCAAGTTGTCTTAGAGGAGCGCTTTGCATGCATGGTCCAACATCATCATCAACTTCGGTATCATCAAAAATATGCCTAGGCACCATCCTCACAATAACACCCCATTGAGGCTCCAAGGGATTACTAACGTAGAAGACTTGACTAGCTTGGAAGGCAAGTATATACGGTTATTTAGTGCAAAGATGATGTTGCATGTTAATGAAAGTAAAACCACACTCATCAGTCTTCATCCTAGACTATGATAAGATGTCAAACCAATTACACTTCGTCAACGTGATCTTCTCTTTAGAATAATAGTCCAAGATGACTATCTTCTCCACCATGCCATAATAGTTCAAATCCTCCATACGAGGCTGTGAATACCTCGAGTTAGTATAACACCTAGTGGTGGCACTTAACATGATGCCACTATTTTGTGTTGTCATATTTATGGACCTGTTGTGAATATTAAACCTATAGCCACTAATGACAAGTTGTTTATACTCACGCATGGCACAATTAGAGCCCATTGAAAAAGCACGCACTTTAGGGCTCACATCACTGAGCGGCAATCTCCACACCTAATTAAAAAGATGATACCCAATTAGTAGATATGTTCCAATAAGTTATATTAGACAAGAATATATAATCGCTTACATGATCTTTGAATCATTCAGAAAATTTATTGCTATGCATTTTCTCTTTCTTCCGCATACTTAGAGTGCCATATTTTACTCTTATGACCTTCTTGTGTTTGCTGCATGCACAAAGAACAAATTTAGATATAATTAAATATTTTTTTAATTATTATAAAATAAATAATGCTAAGTGACTCACCTTATATGCGGCTCAATGACATCACAGTTGAAGAGCACGTAGTGGTGTGCCTTATCCCTTTCCTCAATGCTCAAATTAGTAAGGCGGTATGAAGTGGAAAGTCCACCTGGCTATAGAATAAACTCAAATGCAGGCTCAATTGGCTCATACTGATCATCCTAATTTCTTATTGGCCGATTATGACGTGTCTCGAGCTTGTTTAAGTATATGGTACAAAAATCCATACACTCTTGATCCAAATAACCTTCTGCTATAGATCTCTATAGGCAATTCATATTTCTTATATAAGATTTCAGAGTTTGAATATTTCTCTCAGTAGACATCCATCGGCAGAACACTGGGCCTCCAAGTGCAACTTTCCCCATAAGATGCACGGTGAGATGCATCATAACCATGAAAAATGATGATGAAAATATCTTCACTAGATCACATAATATAGTCACCGCCCTCATCTTCATTTCCTTCACATTTTTCTTAAGCAATCTCTTTGCATAAATATCTCTGTAAAAGTTGCAAAGATGAATAACCACCATTCTAATATTTTTTGACAACACGCGGCAAATAGCTATTGGGATCAATTCCTGCATCAGTACATGATAATCATGAGTCTTCAATCCCCCAAGTTTGACATCCTTACTATTCACACGCTTTGATATGTTGCTTGAGTATCCATCTGGGACCTTTATGTTCTCCAACACACGAAGAAATGTAGACCGTTCGGAGGCATTCATAACATAGCATGCATAAGGAAGCCTCCATTATTCTTCCTCTGCTGGCTCTGGATGGAGTGATCTTCTAATACCCCATTCTTTCAAGTCAAGTCAAAAATTCAAGTCATCCTTGGTCTTATCCTTAATATTCAAGATTGTTGCCAAAAGAATCTCGCACACATTCTTTTCAATATGCATTACATCTAAGAAGTGGTATAATAAGTTTGTCTCCCAATATGGCAAATCAAAAAAGATGCTCCTTTTCCTCCAATTAAAGTGTGTGTCATTTTTCTTTGATTGATGCTTCCTTCTTTTACCACCAATTAAACTCTCTAAGTACTTCACTCTCAGACATCCAGCCAGGTGCCTCACCTTCTTCAATAGTGCCATTGAAGGAGCGTGCATCCCTTCTGTATGGATGGTTTCGATGGAGGAAACGTCGACGGTCCATATAGCTAAAGCTCCTCTGATGTGTCAACCTTCTAGATTGAGTGTTTCTTCCATAGAACGAGCATGCTAGCTCACCTTTGGTACTCCAACCCGACATTAGGGCATAGGCTGGAAAGTCATTTATTTTCCACAAAAGCACTGCGCACATAGAAAATGACTCATTCAATAAAGCATAAAAAATTGGAACACCTTGAATGCTCTATAACTATTTCAGCTCAGCAATAAGAGGCTACAAATAAACATCAATGTCATTACCTATCTCCATCGATCCAGGGATGCGCACTATCATGAAAGCAAAGGATTTTTTCATACACATCCATGGTGGGAGGTTGTAAACATGAATAAATACTGGCCATACACTATGGGTAGTATTCATATGCTTGAATGGATTGAAACCGTTGCACGACAAGCCCAACCTCATATTACGTATCTCTTATGCGAAGTCCGGTTGTAATTCATTAAACTTCTGTCATGCCTCTCCATCGGCTGGATGCCTCAATGCATCATCTTTTGTTCGATCCTCTTCATACCATCTCATGTCCTTCGATGTCTTTGCCGACATAAAAAATTTTTGTAGTCTTAAAATCAAAGAAAAGTGCCATATCAACTTTTAAGGTACACGAGTTGATGTACCATCTTTATTCTATTTTCATCTTGATACACCGTACCTCGTGCACTCGTTGTGGTTGACATCCCCCTCCCAATAGAGCATGCAATCATTGGGACATGCATGTATCTTGGTATAAGTAAAGCCCAGCATTCAATAATCTTCGATGCCTCATAATTATTCTTTGAAATTCGTGCATCATTCAGAAGATTGTCCTCCAAAAGCTCTAGTATGCAGTTCACTCTATTATTACTGAACCCATTGGAGCATTTCGTATGATACAATCAGATTAAGAACTCAAGCTTCGCCATCTTTTTACATTCATGATACAACGAAACATTAGCATCCTCCATCAACTTGCGGACCTTCTCCACATCCTCACTGTTTGTCATTCGACCAATCATAGGATCAGACATGGATGTAGATGCACCATCATTACGACCAACAAATAAAAAAATATCATGAATCATTTGTTCCACTCCCCCTTTAGGTTGATTGCCTCCTTATGGCCTGCCCTCACCATGTTGGTCCCAACAAATTTTATAACCAACTTTATAGCCATAAATAGTGAGGTGATCATTGACATCTTGACGAAGTAGCCACAGCCCATCCATACACTTTTTACAAGGACATTAGATCAGTCCATGGTCCCCAAATTTCTATATAGTATAATCAAGAAATTTTTGAAGTCCAGCCTCATTCTGGCGAGAGCCTACTAAACTTCATCCATCCCTTATCCATTTTAAAAATGATGATACTATAAGTAAATCATGTATGGAACTCAGATTAAATATCATTTTTAGATATGCAATAAATGCACCATATCATCAACTAATAGGTAAAGATAGGTCCTATCTCATTCAAAATTTGCATTAATTCTATAAGTTTATTACAGTAATCAAATGATATGCAATAAGAATCGAATGAAATTTTGACAGTATTTCTCCTTAGTTCTCCCGTGTAGGGAGAACAAAAAAAAGATACTATCCAAAATTTCATTCAGAATCCTTAGGATACCATTTTATTATTGCAATTACTTATAAAATTATTTATAATTTTTAAACTATCCATATTGGACAATCAATTGATCATTGTATATAATTCTCTAATCCATATAATTACATATAATTATATGGATGCCGGAGATTATGTACACTAATCAATTGATGGGTCTATCATTATGCAATGCAATAAACAAAAGCAACAAGATATAAACATCCAAAAATTGTTATGCAATAAATTCTACAACATGAATTACATTCATAATTAATTAAGAATGAACAACAGTCATAGATCTGATCTCTTGTGCGAACCTTGGTGTTAATCCAGAAATCTGAAAGAAGAACAAAGTAGATGATGGTGGCACCTTAGGGCTTAAAGTTGGAACCTTATAGAGACATATCAAATTCTATTCACTCAGAAGCCGAGCCAGCTTCATGCCTGAGACAGTCAGCGCCATGCTTGAGACATCCGGCTTGGATCCTCTCCGAGCCAGCTCGATCATGGCTCGAGCCGGCTCGACTGCGTATTCGAGCCGACTTGGCTGTGTGCCATCCCCTCGATCACTCCCTCTCTCGATCTCGCTCGTCGGCGATGGTGGCAAGGCCGAACCCCTCCCTTCCAACATTTTCATCTCTCGATCTTTCTCTCTCCTCTCTCGATCTTCCTTACTGGCAAGGTCGGACCCCATCCCTCCCAATGATGCCGACGAGGCTGGACCCTCTTCCTCCCTCTCTCGCTCTCTCGATCTCCCACTCTCCCTCTCTCAATCTCCCTCGTCGGTGAGGCCAGACCCCCTCCCTCTTAATGATGGCGGCGAGGCTGGACGCCCTCCCTCCCAATGATGGCGGTGAGGCCAGATCCCTCCCTTCCTCTCTCCCTCTCTCAATCTCCCTCGCCGACGACGGTGGCGGCGAGGCTGGACCCCCTCCCTCCCACTCTCGATCTCCTTTGCTGGCGATCGACGAGCGACCGACCCTTTCTTTCTCAATCTGTCGGTCTCCCTCTCAGTCTCTTTGTTTCTTAATTTTGGATCCCAGAATCGGATCTGGCCTTCTGGGATCCATTAGGATCCAAATCTAGTACTTCAAGTACAGACCCATCAGGTATTCAAGTTTGGATTTGGTAACAGTAATTAAAATTGAGTCTAAATCTAAATATCTAGATTTCGATCCGAACCCAATCCGTTGACAGATCTAGTCCACGATCGTCGATATGGCACAGCCCAAGGCTACCGCCACGGCACGGCCCAAAAACTATGACATGCAGATAATTATAATAATTATAATATTTATTATAAATATTTTATAAATTATTATAAATATACATGATTAATAAATAATACTATAAAATTAAAAAAATATACCTATGGCTATAGAGAGTGGATCGCACCGAAAGCTCCGAGGGTCGCCGACGATGATGCTAGAAGATGACAACGGCACTAGAGATAACCTGCAAAATAAAAGCAAGATAGTGAGATAGAAAAGAGAGAGAAAGAGGAAAGAGAGAGCAGGGGTGGTCGAGGATGGGGGCCAAGGGGAGGGGGCACAGTGATGGGAGGGTCGGCGACCAAGAGGGAGAGTGTAGAGGGTGTAGGGTGAAGGGAAATCCTGATTTCCCGGTCCAGGTTCGTCCAGATCTGATTAGATCAAGAGATATATTTTAAAAATTTTCTCTTGATCTCAATCAGATCTTGATATATTTCAGATCTGATTCTTATTATTTTAATAAATAAAATAAAATAAGATAAATTAAATCAAATTTAATTTACCTGATTTGGGTAATCCTATTACCCTGTAGATGATCCTGATTGCAGCGAAAGGTTCTGGATCTAGCCATGCAAGCGCCTGGCCTCTACCGGTATCCACTCGGGTTGGATCTGGAGATCCTCTTCTTCTCTATCACACCTCCAAAAATCAGATCTGGATCTGATCTGGAGGATCTTCAAAACTCTTTTGAAGATCTGCAGTCATCCTTTTGCAGCAGCGCAGCCTTCTTGCTTTTGATCGCCTTTACTTGATCTGAATCGCACCAACCTAAGTCCAAAACTCTTTTGGACGTGGAGAGCAAGGGGAGAAGAGACTATGGCATGGAGAAGGAGGGGAGAACAGCCTTGGGGCATGGGGTTTCTCAATTGAATTGCATTCACTTTAGGGTTGGGCGCAGGGTCTTATTTATAGACCTCTTATGATCCAACTCCTCTTCCTCTCAACCAATCACAACCCTTTGTGAAATCAGATCTAAATCTGATTGGTTGGAATAGAGACCCCTGGATTTCTCCTTAGAGGGTGCCTAAGACCAGTCAAACTGGATTCTTAGTAGAACTCTGATTGGAATCCAAAAGGGAGGTGGAGTCCTTGTCCAACAAGGACTCCTAGGCGCCTCCTACTTGGGCTCACACCACCCTTGGCGTGCGCCCTTCTCCTTGCCAGGTTCTGGCAGGGGGACAGGCCCCCACCAGCTCTCCAATAGGTGCATGACATGTGGTCAAAAGTCAAAGGGTGAATGGTCAATGTTTGACCAGTCAAAGGTAGACTTTTGACCAAAGTCAAAGAACAAGAAATGGCAGGTGACCAAAAATGGCAGGTAATGTCTTACAAATAAGACAACCTATTCTGACTTGGACAACCTCCAGTCAGACCATATGAAGGCCTCTGATTGAGCACAAACTCCTTTGGCTCAGTCAGGACAACTTATTTGTGATAGTAAAAGAAGAACGTTAGGTTCAATCGAGTGCTAGCACGATTTCCTTGAACCTAATTGAATCTCATTCAGATCAATTGAACTAGATCAGTTCAATTGATGATCACCAGATTCAAACCCTTGTTTGTGTGACCCAGTTAGGTTCAGTTCTGTATGGTAATGGGATATGTCATGATCTCTATCATAGACATCATCGAAACTCCTTTCGATGGATCAGAACTCTTCTGATTCGAACAGCTAGAATGATCGATCATCTAAATCATTCTAATTGCTCCCAAAATCCACCAGTGACACCTAGCAGTATATGGTGGCAACCCATCAGAGCTGAATGCGAACCTCTTGGTGCAGCTACCTGTGTGATTCAGTTCTTCTATCTTGAGCCCCGATCAGATTAGGGTTAAGGTGAACTCGTCAAACCCTAGTCTCTGTCATATGATGTAATCATTCGATTCGAGTCCAATGTGAAAATCTAAATAGAAACTCTTTCTATTATTTCACTCTACCATGGCCATGGATTTCTGGACTTGATTCTCATGATCATCATAGGGCTACTCCTCTACCACCGAGGTAGATAGATTCCATCTTGATGCAATCCAGTTCCTACAATGAACATGCTATAGCCAACATACACCTCAGGGTTCCATATGGCTAGGAGACCGAGTAATGGTGTAGTCAAACTATAACACCCTCAAGGTGAACTGCCGATGCATCTCAGGTCAAAGAACCAGACACACTACTGCAGCATCGAGTCAGTCATTGACGAGAAGGTAGACTTCCTAATGACTACTCGAGGTGGTCACGCTCAGTGCCCTCGTTCTCTAACGAGTACCTGTACTCTCGCTCCGGTGTCTCCACACCGTAGACTCAAGACTCATCTACTAAAGAGAAGCGATTCGTACACCAACCTTCCGGATCAATCACCATCCTCGTGATGATCCTATGGTCGGGAGCTGTTTATGAGTTAATAATGATTATTCATGTCTTAAATTTTCAACTCTTGAAAATATGAATTATCATTACCATTAACTCAAAGGATGTATCACAGACACTAAATACACATGTGTGATAGAAAATAACCCATTTCATTAATTATAGTCAAAATTATAATTTTGCCCCTAGAAGTGTATTACAAGTGTCAGCCAATTCTGGCTTCTAGGGCACATATATCTAACAATCTCCCACTTGTCCTAAAGCCAATTGGCTACAAGTCTAAGTCCCATCTTCTCAAGGTGGGCTTCGATCTTCTGCTGGCCCAACGGCTTTGTAAGTGGGTCTGCCACATTATCTGCGGAGTTGACTCTCTTGACCTCAACGTAACCTTTCTCAAGGTAATCGCGGATGAGATGAAATCGCCGCTCAATGTGCTTGGACTTCTGGTGAGACCTCGGCTCCTTAGCAAGGGCTATGGCGCCATTGTTGTCGCAGTAAAGAGGAATGGCATCTGATGGCATTACTCCAATTTCTGCAGCAAACTTCTTGTACCAGAATGCTTCCTTTGCAGCCTCTGATGCAGCTATATATTCTGCTTCCATGGTGGAATCTGCTATCACAGTTTGCTTGGAACTCTTCCAGCTGACAGCTCCACCATTGCACACAAACAGACTTCCAGATGTCGACTTTCGATCATCTATATCAGACATGAAGTCCGAGTCTGTGTATCCTTGAACTTGGAGTTCTCCGTTACCAAAGACCAACATCATATCCTTAGTTCTTCTCAAGTACTTAAGGATACATTTCACAGAAGTCCAGTGTTCTTCACCTGGATTTGACTGATATCTGCTTGTGACACTCACAGCATGGGCTATATCAGGTCGTGTACATAGCATGGCATACATGAGGCTCCCTATTGCAGAAGCATAAGGGATCTTGCTCATGCATTCTATTTCCTCAGGTGTGCTAGGGCACATCTTCTTGGAAAGATGAATACCATGTCTGAAGGGTATTAATCCCCTCTTAGAGTTTTCCATACTAAACCTCTTTAGTACTTCCTCTATGTACATCTTCTGTGAAAGTCCTAGCATCCTATTCGGTCTATCCCTATAGACCTTAATTCCTAGAATAAAGGATGCTTCACCTAGGTCTTTCATGGAGAATTTCTTGGACAACCACATCTTGACTGATGTCAACATGGGAATATCATTCCCAATAAGGAGGATGTCATCCACGTACAATACGAGGAAGACAACAGCGCTCCCACTGACCCTTTTGAAAACACATGGTTCCTCTTCATTTTTGATGAAACCAAACTTTTTGATCACATCATTGAAACGAGTGTTCCAGCTCCGAGATGCTTGCTTAAGTCCATATATGGACCTTTGCAGCTTGCAAACCTTGTGATCAGTATCACTGGATGTGAAACCTAGCGGCTGTTCCATATAGATATCTTCCTCAAGATATCCATTTAGGAATGCCGTTTTCACGTCCATTTGCCATATTTCATAATCGAAATAGGCTGCAACAGCAAGCAATGTGCGGATGGATTTTAGCATAGCTACTGGGGAAAAGGTATCCTGATAGTCAATGCCTTCACGTTGACTATAACCTTTTGCCACTAGTCTAGCCTTGAATGTCTCCACATTCCCATCTGCACCAATCTTTCTCTTGAAGATCCATTTACACCCAATAGGTACTATACCTTCTGGTGGATCTACCAAGGTCCAGACTTGGTTTGAGTGCATCGAGTCAATTCTCTGACTTCATTGCCTCAAGCCATTTCTCGGAGTCGATATCTGATATCGCCTCGTTGTAGGTTTTGGGATCATCACCATGAGCACCATTACCTATGAGGAACATTTCCTCTACTTTCCTCTGAAATAATACCTAAGTATCTTTCAGGGGGACGGGAAAACTCTTTCCGATCTACGAGGTGGAGGAGGTAGTGTTCTTATTGGCTCAACCTGATTTGGTTCCACTTGGTCCTTAGCTCTTTCTGCTTGTGAGACTTTCTCATCAAGCTTAATCTGCTTTCCAATGCCGCTATCTTGAATAAACTATTTTTCAAGAAATATGGCATGTCGACTCACAATCACATTGTGGTCTTCTGGAATGTAGAAATAGTATCCTAATGACTCTTTAGGATATCCTATGAATCGAGCTCTAAAGGACCTAAACTCTAACTTGTCCGCTTGTTGTCTTTTGACATGAGCCGGACAACCCCAAATTCTGAGATGACTCAGACTTGGTTTCTTACCGTGCCATATCTCATACGGTGTGGTAGGAACGGTTTTAGAGGGAACCCTATTCAGTAAATAGATTGAAGTTAATAATGAATGTCCCCAAAGAAAATCTGGGAGGTCTGTGAAGCTCATCATGGATCGAACCATATCCAATAGAGTCCGATTTCTCCGTTCTGAAACCCCGTTGAGTTGAGGTGTTCCTGGTGGAGTCCATTGAGAGACTATGCCATTTTCCTTAAGATAGTCTAGGAATTCCCGGCTAAGGTATTCACCTCCTCGATCTGATCGAAGAACCTTAATGGGTTTTCCAGTTTGTTTTTCTACTTCATGTCTGAATTCTTTGAACTTTTCAAAAGCTTCAGACTTGTGTCTCATAAGATACACATACCCATACCTAGACAGATCATCGGTAAAGATAATGAAGTAGACAAAATTGCCTCTAGCCGGCACATCAAATGGGCCGCACACATCAGTATGTACTAGGGCAAGGAGATCTGTGGCCCTCTCCCCATGTCCAACAAAAGGGAGTTTAGTCATTTTGCCTTGAAGACAAGATTCACAAGTTGGATATGACTCAAAAGTCAATGGACTCAATAGCCCATTTTTCTCCAATTTGTTAATCCTATCTTCTGCTATATGACCTAATCTCAGGTGCCATAGATATCTGTCGTTTGGACTATCCCTAGGTCGTTTGGCATTCACGTTTTGCTCGATAGTTAAAACAGGTACATCAATATGCGACTGATAAAGACCATTAACAAGGAAACCATTTGCAATTTTATTTCTTTCATAAAGAATGTTACAATGGTCCTTAAAGAAGGTGATCACATAACCTTCTTGTGCTAAGCATGAAACAGAAATCAAATTCCTGCTAGCTGCAGGCACATAATAACAGTCTTTTAAAACTAAGTCTAAACCAGATGGTAATCGAAGAGGGTATGTTCCCACGGCTACTGCAGCAACTCTTGCTCCATTACCGACGCGTAGGATCATGTCTCCATCCCTCAGCCTCCTGCTATCCTCAAGACCCTGCATAGAAGTGCACAGATGAGCACTAGAACCAGAGTCAAGCACCCAACTGGATGCAGAAGAAACCGTAAGGTTAGACTCAATAACGAGCATACCTCCAGAAGGACCTTCCTTCTTGTTCTTCAGGGTGGCCAGGTAAGTAGGGCAGTTCCGCTTCCAATGGCCGTCGCTGTTGCAATGGAAACACTTTCCTTTGCCATCGACCTTCTTCTTCGGTTCTGCCTTCTTCTTCTTTGATCCTTCTACCTTTTGCTTTTTCACAGACTTCTTTTTCTTTCCATAAGACTTTCTTTTGGAAGAAGTCCGTTCCATAGCAAGAACTGAGCCTTTAGAACCTTTCATAGAAAGCTCAGCGGTAACCAGCATATTCATCAACTCGGCCAAGGAATTTTGAAGTTTATGCATGTGGTAATTCATGATGAATTGCCCATATGCATCAGTCAAGGATTGCAGAATAATATCGTTCTGCAAGTCCAAGTCCAACTTCACACCGAGCTTCTCAAGCTCTTCCATGTCCTTGATCATTGTCAGACAGTGATCTTGGACTGACTGCCCATCACGCATCTTAGCCTTAAAAAGTCATTTCGTGACTTGATATTTGGCTGCGCGACTCTGTTCACCAAACATCTCCTGCAGGTGAGCCAACATTTGGCGAGCAGTCCCGATATCTTCATGTTGGCGCTGGAGCTCATCAGACATCGAGCCCAACATGTAGTATCTGGCCTTATTGTCTTCGTCAATCCATTTTTCCAGAGACGCTCTCTGTTCAGTGGATGGACGAGCTGGTAAGGTGGGAGGGTCCTGGTCCAAAACATGTGTTAACTTCTCTGAACCCAAAACAATTTTGTAGTTCCTGAGCCAATCTTTATAATTGGGTCCAGTCAGTCTATGTGTGTCTAGGATACGTGCCAGTGGGTTGGACGCAGACATTTTCCTGTAGAGAGTCAAAGATTCTAGTTAGATACTGTAATTTTGACTTGACCAATTTGTTTAGGGATTTTATTTTTAAACAAATTAGCTCCCACTATTTTCTCGGATCCCTACACTCCCTCTGTAGAGATGCGAAAATCTCCGCGATTGATGATTTCTAGTGGGTGGTGCGGTCTCACCAACTGACTCATCACCTCACCTAACAGTTATTGGTGATGGGTTAGCCAATGAGTGAACAACTCTTGTTCAATGATTCTCTAATCATGGTGCACCCAAACTTGGTCTCTAATTCATGAATCTCACCGTATCCGGAATATTGATCCACTCCTTAGTTAAGTCAGACCCACCATTTGCATAGACTGGGTTCCTAATTGGGTCTCTCACCGTATCCGAAATATTGAGCCCAACTCATCCTCCAGCCCATAGCATCCAATGCCTAATAGACATGGTTGCATCTTTTCGGTGCAACTGAGCCACTGTATCCAGCCGAGAACAATCAACCCCGGGAAGGGCCCGCACGTCTACAATGGTGGAAGACCTCAGACTTAATCTTTTCTTAGGGAGAATTGATTCAGGTCTCATTAAACTAGACTTGGCTTAGTCATAACAATTATGACTAACCTAGTGGCATGGGTCAGCTCGGATTATTGACCACCTCAGATCAGAACTGTGTCAACAGATATGGCCAGGTAAGTGAGACCGGTGGAAGGAATATGCCGTTAACTCGCACAAGAACGCATTCAGGTCGAGTAGCTTCCAATTAAAAACCAGTCGGTCGTCTGTGCCAAACTTACCTTAGACACCAAATTATTGAGTCAGAACCAATTGGGTTAGCCTACAATCCAGACTCTAACCTCTGAGCCTAATTAGGTCTTGCTTGATCGTGACTCGATCTTGACCCAGACTTAATCCTATTAGGCTGGTCAATTTAAGCATTGTTGATCCCATCTAACCAACTCTTGATTCGGTTTGATCAACCGCTTAGACCTAATTGAGCTACCCAAGCCCGAACCCAGTATTATGAATATGTCTTAGATCTGAAATTCTCAATTTTAGACCTAATTAATATTCCATAAACTTAATTCTTAATTAAGTTGGGTTCATAAACAAAATATGCACAATAAATCCTAGGGTTTCAGGATCTAGGGTTTTGCAGAAAGTAAGTTTTGGATTTCTGATTAAGGACGAACACGCAGCACCCCTACACATCATAAGAACACCCCATCGAATGGGAAGAGAGGGCCTTTAAATCCTTCTTCGTTCTTATGACCGGACGGCCAAGAGGAACGCCTTAATCAGGAACATGTAAATCTACAAAACAGTTATAGATCTATATCATATATCTCATATACAAATTTAGATCTAATCAAGGCATATTTTGCATACATCTCATGTATCAAATCATGCATGTTTTCAGATCTAAATTATCTCATAATAATCTAAAAAATTAGATTTAAATTGATCTAATCAAAATAAATTCTAATCTAGATAATTATGTAGAACTATTCTACAACTAGTCTAGACATGCATCAATCATATCTCATATGATATTTAAAATTAAATAATTTTTATTTACTGTTTATCAGATGTTATTATAACACTTATAATATCAAAAAATAGTAAATAAGAAGATCTAAAATATGATTTAATCAGATTAAATCAAAGACATGCAAAACTATTCTATAGAACTATTCTATTCTAGAACTAGTCATGCATATCTTCATGTTCTTAGATCCAAATCATTTAATTTTAATTTTTCTGATTTCAGATCTGATCACATCTCATGTGACATCTGAAATCACTTTATTTTCTAATTAAAATAAAATTAAAATCAGATCTAAACAATTTAGAACCTGGCTCTGATACCAGTTGAAGGAAAATCCTGATTTCCCGGTCCAGGTTCGTCCAGATCTGATTAGATCAAGAGATATATTTCAAAAATTTTCTCTTGATCTCAATCAGATCTTGATATGTTTTAGATCTGATTCTTATTATTTTAATAAATAAAATAAAATAAGATAAATTAAATCAAATTTAATTTACCTGATTTGGGTAATCCTATTACCCTGTAGATGATCCTGATTGCAGCGGAAGGTTCTGGATCTAGCCACGCAAGCGCCTGGCCTCTACCGGTATCCACTCAGGTTGGATCTAGAGATCCTCTTCTTCTCTATCACACCTCCAAAAATTAGATCTGGATCTGATCTGGAGGATCTTCAAAACTCTTTTGAAGATCTGCAGTCGTCCTTTTGCAGCAGCGCAGCCTTCTTGCTTTTGATCGCCTTTCCTTGATCTGAATCGCACCAACCTAAGTCCAAAACTCTTTTGGACGTGGAGAGCAAGGGGAGAAGAGACTATGGCATGGAGAAGGAGGGGAGAGGCAGCCTTGGGGCATGGGGTTTCTCAATTGAATTGCATTCATTAGGGTTGGGCGCAGGGTCTTATTTATAGACCTCTTGTGATCCAACTCCTCTTCCTCTCAACCAATCACAACCCTTTGTGAAATCAGATCTAAATCTGATTGG
Source organism: Cocos nucifera (assembly GCA_006176705.1). Lineage (NCBI taxonomy): Eukaryota > Viridiplantae > Streptophyta > Magnoliopsida > Arecales > Arecaceae > Cocos > Cocos nucifera. The sequence goes on along the minus strand of QRFJ01001314.1, from coordinate 250,634 downwards.
TTGGAATAGAGACCCCTGGATTCCTCCTTAGAGGGCGCCTAAGACCAGTCAAACTGGATTCTTAGTAGAACTCTGATTGGAATCCAAAAGGGAGGTGGAGTCCTTGTCCAACAAGGACTCCTAGGCGCCTCCTACTTGGGCTCACGCCACCCTTGGCGTGCGCCCTTCTCCTTGCCAGGTTCTGGCAGGGGGACAGGCCCCCACCAGCTCTCCAATAGGTGCATGACATGTGGTCAAAAGTCAAAGGGTCAATGGTCAACGTTTGACCAGTCAAAGGTAGACTTTTGACCAAAGTCAAAGAACAAGAAATGGCAGGTGACCAAAAATGGCAGGTAATGTCTTACAAAATAAGACAACCTTATTCTGACTTGGACAACCTCCAGTCAGACCATATGAAGGCCTCTGATTGAGCACAAACTTCTTTGGCTCAGTCAGGATAACTTATTTATGATAGTAAAAGAAGAACGTTAGGTTCAATCGAGTGCTAGCACGATTTTCTTGAACCTAATTGAATCTCATTCAGATCAATTGAACTGGATCAGTTCAATTGATGATCACCAGATTCAAACCCTTGTTTGTGTGACCCAGTTAGGTTCAGTTCTGTATGGTAATGGGATATGTCATGATCTCTATCATCGACATCATCGAAACTCCTTTCGATGGATCAGAACTCTTCTGATTCGAACAGCTAGAATGATCGATCATCTAAATCATTCTAATTGCTCCCAAAATCCACCAGTGACACCTAGCAGTATATGGTGGCAACCCATCAGAGCTGAATGTGAACCTCTTGGTGCAGCTACCTGTGTGATTAAGTTCTTCTATCTTGAGCCCCGATCAGATTAGGGTTAAGGTGAACTCGTCAAACCCTAGTCTCTGTCATATGATGTAATCATTCGATTCGAGTCCAATGTGAAAATCTAAATAGAAACTCTTTCTATTATTTCACTCTACCATGGCCATGGATTTCTGGACTTGATTCTCATGATCATCATAGGGCTAACTCCTCTACCACCGAGGTAGATAGATTCCCATCTTGATGCAATCCAGTTCCTACAATGAACATGCTATAGCCAACATACACCTCAGGGTTCCATATGGCTAGGAGACCGAGTAATGGTGTAGTCAAACTATAACACCCTCAAGGTGAACTGCCGATGCATCTCAGGTCAAAGAACCAGACACACTACTGCAGCATCGAGTCAGTCATTGACGAGAAGGTAGACTTCCTAATGACTACTCGAGGTGGTCACGCTCAGTGCCCTCGTTCTCTA
>QRFJ01001314.1:200283-249335 GCA_006176705.1 Cocos nucifera | reverse complement strand
AGTTAGTAGTTGTTTATAGAATTTAATTTTTGATATTAGTATTATAATGTATTTTTGAAATTATGCAGATCGCTTATGTTGGGAAGTACGTTTATAAGAGGTCTACCGATGTGCATCGTCTTCTCAGCCCCTACTTAATCTTGAGGATGTTTCAACACACAACCAGAGGGGTGAGTAGGAATCGGATTTATAGGATTCGGTCCACAACTTGACCCTCCACTATCTTGATACGCTTCAATGTCCTCGATAGGAGCCGTCAACGATCCCAAACCTGGAGCGATGTTTCACATGGAGGAGGGTCGTATAAGGCCTTCTAAGCCTAGCGACCTAAGGCCTACTGGATGCCATCTTCGAAATACAGTCGTGGAGCTTTTTCCGAGATTTGCTGCTACATATTAGCTAGGCTCAATCATCCAGTTATGCACCACTTCTGAGGTAGTATTGAATCTATTATTGAAATGTTGTTTTTATTTCTGTTATTAAATGTTTTAGTATTGTATTTAGAGAAGTAATGTTGTATATTATAGGTTTACTAAATCTTAGGATGGGCACAAGTGGACGCAGGAGTTGGGGCAGGTAATAGCGGATCTATAGGAGCTCAGACAATTACAATCTACCATGTCGCAATCGATTGCGAGTGCTGTAGGGTGGTCTGGTGATGGCTTTCGGGACTGTATCATCAAATCATAAGTATGTAGAAACATAATGACTATATCGAGAATCAAAAAGGTAGTAGTCTGTCAAAGATACAACCATCCGGTAATTCGAAAAGATACATCTGCCGAGCTAGTATTGGAAACGCTTACTAATAATTATTTATTTTTTTAATTACAGGATACTGAATTACATCCGACTTGGGCTCAATTATGCTTCACCAGCTGCTGGATGAGGAGCAGGAGGAGGAGGCGAGCAATGAAAGGAGTCAAACCTAAATTTTTTAATGTATTATAGTTTTTTTGTTTGATAACTAAGTTATAAAAAATGTATAATTTATTTTTAATAAAATTATATTAGTTTTTCATTTACCATTATCAGATTATTTCTTCTTGGGATTTTAATTATTATGAAATCATAAATGTATTATGGTTAATTAAGAAGATTTTAAAAATTGATTATTTATTATCTTTTTAAAAAAAAATATAATTTAGCTATTAGGCATCGAGTATTAGAGATGGCAAACGTCATCACTAATAAATATTAGTGACCGGGCTTAGAGATGAAGCTCCGATCGGCTAATAAATTTTTCAATAATTTTTTAATTTTATTTAAAAATTATAGAATATTACCGACCAACACTTATGTAGATGGTAGATTTTGGTCGCTAATAAGTATTAGAGATGTGCATTAGCCACCAAGAGTACATTGCTAATATTTTTTAAATATTTTAATTTTACTTTTAATTTAAAATTTATAATTATTAGAGATGATATTAGAGACTAAATTTTCTCATCGCTATTAATTATTACGTGGTATTTAGGCTCAGCAGCATACTATTTGACAACCACTAGATAGTGTTAGCAAAATTATTATAAGGATAATTAGAAATCTTATTAAGAGTGGAATCTTGTGTCTTTTCAGTGCATTCGCTAATATCCTTATTATGTAGGTGATGGCTATTTTGTGTCCATCACTAAGTGAATAAATTATTCAGAGCGAATAAATAATTTTTAGTTGAGAGATTCTCTACGATGGGTGATTAGGTGGAGGATCGGTAAGAACTTATTAGCGAATGGCATAACTAGAATAACATGCTTAGGCCGAAGGTGTAATATCATGCGCAACTTTCACTATAATAGTCTGAGGTTCAATTTTTAGGTAGTTTGGAGGAGAATGGAGTGTCGATAATCAGATGGTGGTAGAGGTCTAGACTTTTACATTTTTTTAGTATTACTTAGTAACAGATCTGATATATAAAGTACTTTCTAAGTAGGTTGTTATTAGGCGATCATGTTAAATACTGTTCTAGGTGGGCGTGCCCGGTCGCCGTCCACGTATCTCAGAGTGAGCTATGAAGAAAGGTAAATCCGTTCGTATCAGTACCGGGGTATGCAGCGATGGTAGGGGGTCACAGTTGTGCCGACCTCGTCTTGGCCGTGAGTCTATGGCCCAATATTGTATGCACTAGACGAGATACAATGAATTTTAAGAATACTGAGTGTTTCAGCATAAGGATAAATTAAAATTAATTTTTTTAAAAATATTATAATAATTAATTCCAGTTGTGATAACTGACGTGAGATGATGATGGCCTAGCCATAGCGAACCGTACGCGAATAAGGAAGGGACAGGACCGAAGATACAGTGTGCCGTATCTCGGTGACGGAAAAATTTTTTAATAAGTAATCAATATGAGTGATGCTTATTGAGTATAAATGAACAGACGAATTTTGTAATGGATATTTTATTTTATTGTATAATTATAGGAGCAGTTAGAGTGCTCACGGGCGGTGCGAAGAAGCGAACAAGGATGGTGCAGTCACGACATACGCTAATTGAGTGCTCCATCGAGATCCATTTGCCATATTCAGTTTCCAAGTGTCTCTGTGGCGGCTAAAGCACTCTAGGAGGATTCTGATGTAAGCTCGACATACATCGACGATGCTGACTAGTCTGAGAATGAGCCATTTCTTTCACATACTTTTAGTATCGTTAGTCAGGAGCAACCTTGAGGAGGACGTTGGCAACAGGCAGCTCAGGTGAGGGTGCAATTAGATCAGGCTACGGAGAGGGTGCTCAAGCTAAGAGCGTACATCTCAGCTAGAAGGCATCCTGAGTATCATGGTGAATGAGGCTCAACACGTGTTTTGAAGTTGACTTCATGGGCTTTTAAGGATATGTTTGGCCGACCTTCCACTCCAGCTCCCTCCCAGCTTGTGCTCCATCATTCTTCGATGATGATGACTTAATATATGATTTAGAGAACTTTTGAATGTATTTTTTTAAAAAAATATAATAATAAATTTTATTAATAATAAATTTAAGCATTTTCAGAAAATATTCCTTATGTTATAAATATTTTTTATGTTATTTGATTTGAGCTAACAACAGATTTATTTTCAGTAGAGAATTAAAAATTAAAAAAATTATATTTTTTTTATTATTCAAAGCTAACGATAGTGGTACAAAATCGTTATGCCATATAGCATATTCAAACGCTGTCGTAGATTACGTGCCCACCACTGGTCAATGAACCTATGGTATGGTTTATAAATTGCTAATTAGACCTATGGCAGCAGTTACAAAGAACCGCTGCTTATAGATAAGCTATGACAGCAGTTCCGCAAACCACTGCCTTATAGCTTCTATGGCAATGATTTGCGGAACGCTATCATTACTTGTCTATGGCAGTGGTTGATAGAAACCGTGCATAGTTAATCTATGACAGCGATTTCTATAATCCGACTGTGAAAATTACTATCTATAGACATACGGTAAATGGCCATTGTGATAGCGGTTAACTACCACTATGGTAGCCTGATGAACAAGTAAGTTTTCTGATCCACCAGCAAGTGGTTGTGAACATTGTCGTAGCCCTTTTTTCTTAGTAGTGGTGGTTTAGAGTTCCAAGCACTTTATAATCTTCCTAGTTAGCCCATTTTATTAGTAGCCTTTACCATGGGGTATGAAATATGATCGTACTTCTTGAGGTTGAGCACTTGTGGTCCTTTAAGACTAGTCCACCATCTTTAATGAAATCCTACCACGAGCTTGAACCATATATGGTAAGTTTAGAGTGAGCACCGTGACCCTTTGGACTAGCTTACTTTCTTAAGTGTCTGTCATGGGCTTGACATGGGATTAATGGTAAGTCTATAGGAATGAGTGCCACATGGTTCTTCTTGCATAGGAGGTTGTGGATAGCCCACGGGGACTCACCACTTTTATTTACTCATCATGGGCTTGAAACATGATCGTGATAATCCTAAAGCTTTAATGGTAAAAATAACTTTGTTATAGAAAAAAATTTAATTGAAACTCACATGCATGCGCCTGAGGTATGGGATGGAAACTCCCAATGGGAGTCTTCCTTCTCTTTCTGACTCTAATAGGAATAGGAGTTTAGGGGCTCGTCGGATTCCAAATTGAAACCCCTTGACTCAGTCTTATAAAAGAGCCCTCGAAATCTTCCCATGTGCATTGCCTCTCGATGCTCAAATCAATTGCCGACAAAATCCTATGAGATTTTCCTTGGATTTCCCTCCAACTATTTCAAAAGCCACTGCTAGTTTCATCAAGGAAAGAAAGACTAGGTACCTCACCAGAGATAAAGGTTGGGTTCTTTGAATCACTACTACAACCAAAAGAAGCTACCGACAGCTGTTGCTAACCACTATCGTAGTCTGAGAAATACGTCGTAGCCCAAAAAACCACTGCCATAAGCTATGACAGCGGTTTTTAACCGCCTGCTACATGCGCCGTTCGCCCGAGCTCTAAGTGCAGCGGTTGTTGCATAGCGGTTGCTTGAAACCACTAACCATAAATATCTAGTTGCAGCGGTTTATAAACCACTGCAATAGATCGACCTATAGCAGTGGTTATGTAATGCGCTGCCATAGAGTTTTAATAGCAAGTGGTTACATAACCATGCCATAGATTAACTATAAGCATGGTTTTATTAATCGCTACCATGGTTATGCATGCAGTTTGGCACCAATTTTGCACCAGAGACCTATGGCTAGTGGTTGGCACGGATATGACAGCGATTATTAAAACCGCTATCGTAGTCTTGAATAATTAAAAAAAATAATTTTTTTTATAGATATTTTACCTGATAAATATATATATATAACATAAAAAAATATAATAAATAATAAAAATTATTCTAAGAATGCTAAAATTTTGATTATCGAATAAAATTTGATTATAGATATTTTTAAAAAATAAATACATCAAAAGTCTCATAAATCTAACCATCATCGACGTTGTCACTGAGAGCTGGAGCTAGAGCTGGTGCTAGAGCCGAAACGCAGGAGGCCAGAGCTTGGAGCTGGAGCTAGAAGTTAGAATGCGGACCAACATATCCTCAAATGCTCGAGTAGCTGATGTCGAGTTAAGATGGAGTTAATGCTCTAGACTGGCTCCTCGAGTTGAACTATGCATAAACCATCGAGGGCAGGGGTTGAAGCTAGATGGCATTTCGAATCATCGAACCTGCAACGGGTTAATGACAACATAATCAATATACAGTGTTGAACTAATAATATTAGTATAGCATCAATAAATAGTCCCTCTAATCATTTATACCAGACTGGGGTCTCTAGTGCCAAGCATGGCACGGCCCTAGACATGGCCGATTCTATAGGTACGGCAGCGGCAACAGATCATTTAGGATTTCTGGTAGAGCTTATTCCAAAGGATCAGAGTAGATGACAGGAGCTCGGTTTGTACCAAAAGTATTGAAGGCAACATATTAGAAGCAGAGAAAAAAATTTTAAATAAAAAATTCAATAATTAGAACTTTAATAATTTATACCAGAATGTGAGTCATCGCCTAGTGGGCATCTATAATAGGACATCACCATTTCGGCTCCTACAAATATGTTTAGGATCTCGATAGTAACCAAGCCAAGTTTGTCCTTAGAGAGCGCTTTGGCATGCATGGTCCAACATAATCATCACTTGTATCATCAAAAATATGCCTAGGCACCATCCTCACAATAGACACGCCATTTGAGGCTCCAAGGGATTGACTAACGTAGAAGACTTGCTAGCTGGAAAGGCAAGTATATACGGTTATTTAGTGCAAAGATGATGTTGCATGTTAATGAAAGTAAAACCACACTCATCAGTCTTCATCCTAGACTATGATAAAGATGTTCCAAACCAATTACAACTTCGTCAACGTGATCTTCCTCTTTAGAAACATAGTCCAGAGAACTATCTTCTCCACATGCCCATAAATAGTTTCAAATCCTCGCATCGAGGCTGTGAATACCTTGGAGTTAGTATAACACCTAGTGGTGGACTTAACATGATGCCAGCTATTTTGATGTTGTCATATTTATGAACCTGTTTGAATATTAAAACCTATAGCCACTAAGTGACAAGTTGTTTATACTCACGCATGGCACAATTAGAGCCCTGTGAAAAAGCACGCACTTTAGGGCTCACATAACTGAAGCTGGCAATCTCCACACCTAATAAAAGATGATACCCAATTAAGTAGATATGTTTCAATGAAGTAATATTAGAACAAAGAATATATAAATCCGCTTTACAATGATCTTTTGAAATCAATTCCAGAAAATTTTATTGCTATGCAATTTTCTCCTTTCTTCCGCAACTTAGAGTGCCATATTTTAACTCTTAAATTTTGACCTTCTTCGTGTTTGCATGCATGCACAAAGGAACATTTAGATATAATTAAAGTATTTTTTTTAATTATTATAAAATAATAATGCTAGAGTGCCTCACCTTATATGCGGCTCAATGACATCACAGTTGAGAGCCGTGTGGTGTCCTTCCCTTTCTCAATGCTCCATATTAGTAAGGCGGTATGGGAGTGAAAGTCCACCTGGCTATAGAATAAACTCAAAATGCAGGCTCCAATTGCTCTACTGATCTCCTTTTTATTGGCCGATTATGACGTGTCTCGAGCTTGTTTAAGTATAGTGGTAAAAAATCCATACACTCCTTGTCATCTTCTGCTATAGATTGCTTATAGGCCAATTCTATTTCTTATATAAGTATTTCAGTTTGAATATTTCTCTAGTAGACATCCATCGGCACGAGGACACTGAGTGTGGGGGACCTGCCAGAGGGTGGCATGACTTCCGCCGAATCAGAAATCGATTAAGGACTAGACATGAGGATGACTGCAGGCGGGATGGCAGGTATCGGCTCATGATAACCATCGTAGAAGAATGATGATTGAATGCGAATAGGTCCCTGCACGGGTAGGATCACCATCAATTATATAAGAAGTTCACACATGGCCTCATCTTCATTTCCTATCGAGACTAGATATTTATATTTACGTAGCAGGCTCTCTCCTTGCGAGTAAATATAGTGCTCTGTAAATAGTGTGCAAAGAGATAGTAAATCCATCGACGGAACTATCTGAGTAGGTGAGGTTATTCTTGACACGACAGCGGGCAAAAACTACTATTCGGGAGATCAATTCTCTCTGCACGGCATATCGAGGGTATGATGATCACAGGGTGAGTGTAGAATCATACGGAGTCTTCAATCCCCCAAGTTTGACATCCTTACTATCCACGTACGCGTTTTGATGACAGTGGTGTAGAACGAAGTGCGTTCTATGAGTTTGAGCTATCATTACGGATCCGATCTGCGGGAATGCTGGGACATTGTATGTGTATCTCCAATACAGATGTCAGAGTGCAGGGTTATCGCCCGTATAATGCTAGAGAGAAAGTGCAGGGAAGGACGAAAATAGGTCACGACCGTATAGAGTAAGAGGTAATCGGTAGGCATTCATAACATAACGCTATATGGGTGCACTAAGGGGATGACCCTCCATTATTCTTCCTTGCTGTGGCTCTGATGGATGATCTTTTAATACCTCCCATTCTTTCCAAGTCAAGTCAAAATTCAAGTCATCCTTGGTCTTATCGCTTAATAATTCAATGATTGTTTGCAAAAGAATGCTCGCAACATTCTTTATATTCAAAGTATGGCACAATGTAGGCTAATCTATAGTGAAGTGGTATAGTTGGGATTATAGTTGTTCCCCAAATGGCAAACCTAACTAATCAGAGAGATAGATGTTCTCCTTTCTTATATCTGGTTGCTGAATAGGCGCAATTTTACAGATAAACGAGTGGTGTGTCAGTTGTTCGGGTGGTTGGATTGATTCGAGTCTCTGCCGCAGATTATGCGTTTTACCGACCTAATTAAACTCCTAAGTACTTCACTCTCAGACATCCAGCCAGGTGCCTCACCTTCTTCAATAGTGCCAATAATGGCGCGACGAGGAGCGATGGTCCAATAACCCGTTCTGTATCTGGATGATGGGTTTCGAGTGGGAGGAAACGTCGACGTCCAATTATAGGCTAAACAAGTGCTCCTCTGATGTGTCCAACCGTAGTCCTAGATTGAGCTGTTTTTCTCATAGAGACGAGCAGCTAAGCTCACTTTGGTACTCCAACACCGACATTAGGGCATAGGCTTGAAAGTCATTTAATTTTCCAAACAAAAGACTGCGCACATATAGAAAATGACTCATCAATAAAGCATAAAAATTGGACACCTTGAATGCTCTATAACTATTTTCAAGCTCAGCAATACAGAGGCTACAAATAAACATCAATGTCATTACCTATCTCCATCGATCCAGGGATGGCGCACTATCATGAAAGAGCAAAGGATTTTTTGCATACACATCCATGTGGGAGTTGTAAACATGCAATAAATAACTGGGCATGACACTAGGGTAGTATTCATTAGCTTGAATGGATTGAAACCGTGCCGACAAGCCCAACCTCATATTACGTATCTCTTATGCGAAGTCCGGTTGTAATTCATTAAACTTCTGTCATGCCTCTCCATCGGCTGGATGCCTCATGCATCATCTTTTGTTCGATCCTTCATACCCATCGTCATGTCCTTCGATGTCTTTGCCGCATAAAAATTTTTTAATCTTAAAATCAAAGAAAGTGGCCATTCAACTTTAAGGTACAACGAGTTGATGTACGAACCATCTTTATTCTTATTTTTATCTTGATACACACGTACCTCGTGCCTCGTTGTGGTTGACATCCCTCCCAATAGAAAGCAGCAAGTCATTGGGAACATGATGTATCTTGGTATATAGTAAGCCCAGATTCAATAATCTTCGATGCCTCATAATTATTCTTTGAATTCCGTGCATCATTCAGAAGATTGCCTCGCAAAAGCTCTAGTAATGCAGTTCCACTCTATTATTACTGAATCCCATGGAGCATTTTCGTAGATAAATCAGATTAAGAACTCAAGCTTGCCATCTTTTTAACATTCCGATACAACGAAACTTAGCATCCTCCACAAACTTGCGGACCTTCTTTCCACACCTCACTGTTTGTCATTCGACCAATCATAGGATCAGACATGGATGTAGATGCCACCATCATTAACGACAACAAATGAAAAAATATCATGAATTTCATTGTTCCACTCCCCTTTAGGTTGATTGCTTCCTTTTATGGCTGCCCTCACCATGTTGGTTCCCAACAATTTTATAGACCAAACTTTATAGCCATAAATAGTGAGGTGGATCATTGACAATCTTGATGAAGTGCCACAGCCCATTCCATACACTTTTTACAAGGACATTAGATCCGTCCCATGGTCCCAAATTTTTCTATATAGTATAATCAAGAAATTTTTGAAAGTCCAGCCTCATTCTGGCGAGAGCCTACTAAACTTCCATCCATCCCTATCCATTTTAAAAATGATGATCTCGGAGATAGAGATAAAGCGTATTGTCATGGTAATGCGGGAACATCAGATGTCAAGTAATATCATAGTGATCTTAGATTATGACAAGTAAAGTGCTTGACACTACGTAGTTAGATTTCGATTCATGCAACTAGATAGTGTCAATATGATTAAGGTTCCTATCTCAATTCAATTTGCATTAATTCTATAGTTTAATTACAGGTATGCATGATATGCTAATAAGAATCGACATGAAATGTTTGACAGTAATTTCTCCTTAGTTCTCCCGTGTAGGAGAACAAAAAAAAGATACTATCAAAATTTCATTCAGAACCTTAGGATACCATTTTATTATTTGCAATTACTTATAAAATTATTTATAATTTTTAAGAGCTATCCATAATTGGACAATCAATTGATCATTGTATATAATTCTCTAATCGCGAGTATAATTACAATATATTAATAGGATGCCGGAGATTATGGTACACTAATCAATTTGATGGATCTATCATTATGCAACATATAAACAAAAGCAACAAGATATAAACATCCAAAAATTGTTTATGCAATAAATTCTACAACATGAATTACATTTCATAAATTAATTTAGAAGAACAACAGTGAGAGAGAGACCTTGTGTTTAATTCAGAATCTGAAAAAAGAACTAAAGTAGGATGGTGGGCACCTTAGGGCTTAAAGTTGGAAACGTTTATAGAGACATATCAAATTCTATTGTTCACTCAGAAGCCGAGCCAGCTTCATGCCTGAACAAGTCAGCGCCATGCCTTGAGAACATCCGGCTTGGGATCCCTCCGAGCCAGGCTCGACTTCATGGCTCGGACACGGCTCGACTGCGTATTCGAGCCGACCTATGGACTGTGTGCCATCCCTCGATCACTCCATCTCTCGATCTCGTCGTGCGGCGATGGTGCAAGGCCGAACCCCTCCCTTCCAACATTTTCATCTCTCGATCGTTCTCTCTGCCTCCATCTCGATCTTCTCTTACTGGCAAGGTCGGACCCCCATCCCTCCCCCATGATGCCGACGAGGGCCTGACCCTCTTCTCCCTCTCTCGCTCTCCATCGATCTCCCACTCTCCCTCTCTCAATCCTCCCTCGTCGGTGAGGCCAAGACCCCTCCCTCTTAATGATGGCGGCGAGGCTGGCGCCCTCCCTCCCAATGGATGGCGGTGAGGCCAGATCCCTCCCTTCCCTCTCTCCCTCTCTCATCTCCCTCGCCGACGACGGTGGCGGACGAGGCTGGACGCCCCTCCTTCCCACTCTCGATCTTCCTTTGCGGGGATCGACGAGCGACGAACCCTTCTTTCTCAATCTGTCGGCTCGGCCTCTCAGTCTCTTTGTTTTCTTAAGTTTGGATCAGAATCGGATCTGGCCTTCTGGGATCCATTGGATCCAATCTTAGATACTTCAAGTACAGACCCATCAGGTATTCAAGTTTGGATTTGTAACAGTAATTAAATGAGTCTAAATCTAAATATTACGATTTCATCCGAACCCAATCCGTTGACAGATCTAGTCACGATCGTGCGATATGGCACAGCCCAAGGCTTAACCGCCACGGCACGGCCCAAAAACTATGACTGCAAGATAATATGAATAATTAAATATTGATTATAAATATTTAATAAATTATTATTAAATATACATGATTAACCTAAATATACTATAAATTAAAAAAATTACCCTATGGCTATAGAAGAGTGGAATCGCAGGCCGAAGCTCCGAGGGGCCGACGAAATGATGCCTAGAATGATTGACAACGGCACTAGAGATAACCTGCAATAAGTAAAAAGCAAGATAGTGAGATAGAAAAGAGAGGAGAAAGAGGAAAGAGAGAGCAGGGTGGGTCGAGGATGGGGGCCCAAGGGAGGGGGACAGTGATGGGGAGGGTCGGCCCAAAGAAGGGAGAGTGTAGAGGGTGGGTAGGGTGAAGGGAAATCCTGATTTCCCGTCCAGGTTCGTCCAGATCTGATTAGATCAAGAGATATATTTCAAAAATTTTCTCTTGATCTCAATCAGATCTTGATATTTTAGATGTGATTCTTATTATTTTAATAAATAAAATAAAATAAGATAAATTAATTCAAATTTAATTTTACCTGATTTGGGTAATCCTATTACCCTGTAGATGATCTGATTGCAGCGGAAGGTTCTGGATCTAGCCAGCAAGCGCTGGCCTCTACCGGTATCCCACTCGGGTTGGATCTGAGATCCTCTTCTTCTCTATCACACCTCAAAAATCAGATTGGATCTGATCTGGAGGATCTTCAAAACTCTTTGAAGATCTGCAGTCATCCTTTTGCAGCAGCGCAGCCTTCTTGCTTTTGATCGCCTTTCCTTGATCTGAATCGCACCAACTAAGTCCAAACACTCTTTGGACTGGGAAGCAAGGGGAGAGAGATATGGCATGAGAAGGAGGGGAGAGAGCGCCTTGGGGCATGGGTTCTCAATTGAATTGCATTCACTTTAGGGTTGGGCGCAGGGTCTTATTTATAGACCTCTTATGATCCAACCTCCTCTTCCTCTCAACCAATCACAACCCTTTGTGAAATCAGATCTAAATCTGATTGGTTGGAATAGAGACCCTGGATTCTCCTTAGAGGGCGCCCTAAGACCAGTCAAACTGGATTCTTAGTAGAACTCTGATTGGAATCCAAAAGGGAGGTGGAGTCCTTGTCCAACAAGGACTCCTAGGCGCCTCTACTTGGGCTCACACCCCTTGGCGTGTGCCCTTTCTCCTTGCCAGGTTCTGGCAGGGGGACAGGCCCCACCAGCTCTCAATAGGGTGCATGACATGTGTGGTCAAAAGTCAAAGGGTGAATGGTCAATTGTTTAACCAGTCAAAGGTAGACTTTTGACCAAAGTCAAAGAACAAGAAAATGGCAGGTGACCAAAAATGGTAATGTCTTACAAATAAGACAACCTATTCTGACTTGAAAAACCTCCAGTCAGACCATATGAAGGCCTCTGATTGAGCAAAACTCCTTTGGCTCAGCCAGGACAACTTATTTGTGATAGATAAAAGAAGAACGTTAGGTTTCAATCGAGTGCTAGACGATTTCCTTGAACCTAATTGAATCTCATTCAATCAATTAAACTAGATCAGTTCAATTGATGATCACCAGATTCAAACCTTGTTTGTGTGACCCAGTTAGGTTCAGTTCTGTATGGTAAATGGGATATGTCATGATATCTATCATAGACATCATCGAAAACTCCTTTCGATGGATCAGAACTCTTCTGATTCGAACAGCTAGAATGATCGATCATCTAAATCATTCTAATTGCTCCCAAAATCCCACCGTGACAACTAGCAGTATATGGTGGCACCCATCAGAGTTGAATGTGAACCTCTTGGTGCAGCTACCTGTGTGATTCAGTTTCTTCTATCTTGAGCCCCGATCAGATTAGGGTTAAGTTGAACTCGTCAAACCCTAGTCTCTGTCATATGATGTAATCATTCGATTCGAGTCCAATGTGAAAATCTAAATAGAAACTCTTTCTATTATTTTACTCTACCATGGCCATGGATTTCTGGACTTGATTCTCATGATCATCATAGGGCTACTCCTCTACCACCGAGGTAGATAGATTCCCATCTTGATGCAATCCAGTTCCTACAATGAACATGATATAGCAACATACACCTCAGGGTTCCATAATGGCTAGGGACCGAGTAAATTGGTGTGTCAAACTATAACCACCCTCAAGGTGAACTGCCGATGCATCTCAGGTCAAAGAACCAGACACACTACTGCTAGCATCGAGTCATCATTGATAGAAGGTATACTTCCTAATGACTACTCGAGGTGGTCACGCTCAGTGCCTCTTCTCTAACGAGTACCTGTACTCTCGCTTCGGTGTTCTCACACCGTAGACTCAAGATCATCTACTAAGAGAAGCGATCGTACACCAACCTTCCGGATCAATCACCATCCTCGTGATGATCCTATGAGTCGGAGCTGTTTATGAGTTAATAATGATTATTCATGTCTTAAATTTTCAACTCTTGAAAATATGAATTATCATTACCTTAACTCAAAGGATGTATCACAGACACTAAATACACATGTGTGATAGAAAATAACCATTTCATTAATTATAGTCAAAATTATAATTTTGCCCCTAGAAGTGTATTACAAGTGTCAGCCAATTCTGGCTTCTAGGGCACATATATCTAACAATCTCCCACCTTGTCCTAAAGCCAATTGGCTACAAGTCTAAGTCCATCTTTCAAGGTGGGCTTCGATCTTTCTGCTGGCCCAACGGCTTTGTAGTGGGTCGCCACATTATCTGCGGAGTTGAACTCCTCTTGACCTCAACGTACGCTTTCTCAAGGTAATCGCGATTGAGATGAAATCGCCGCCATTATGCTTGACTTCTGTGAGACTCGGCTCCTTAGCAAGGGCTATGGCGCCATTGTTGTCGCAATAAAGAAGGAATGGCAATCTGATGGCATTACTTCCAATTTCTGAGGCAAACTTTCTTGTACCAGAATGCTTCTTTGCAGCCTCTGATGCAGCTATATATTCTGCTTCCATGGTGGAATATGCTATCAATCACAGTTTGCTTTGAACTCTCCAGCTGACAGCTCCACCATTGCACACAAACAGCACTTCCAGATGTCGACTTTCGATCACTTATATCGACATGAAGTCCGGGCTGTGTATCCTTGATTGGCGTTCTCCGTTACCAAAAGAACCAACATCATACCTTGTTCTTCTCAAAGTACTTAAGGATACATTTCACAAAAAGTCCCAGTTTTTCAACCTGGATTGACTGATACTGCTTGCTGACACCCACAGCGTGGGCTATATCGAGTCGTGTAACATAGCATGCATACATGAGGCTCCATTGCAAAGAAGGGAATCTTGCTCATGCGTTCTATTTCCTCAAGTGTGCTGGGCAGATCTTCTTGGAAAGATGAATCACATGTCTGAAGGTGTATTAATCCCTCTTAGAGTTTTCCATACCTACCTCTTAGTACTTCCTCTATGTACATTTACTGTGAAAGCCTAGCATCCCTATTCGGTTTATCTATAGACCTTAATTCCTAGAATAAGGATGCCTTCACTTAGGTCTTCATGCAGAATTTCTTGGACAACCACATCTTGACTGATGTCAAAATGGGAATATTCATTCCCAAATAGAGGAGTGTCATCACTACATCCAGGGAAGACAAAGCGCCCACTGACCCATTTTGAAAACACATGTTCCTCTTCATTTTTGATGAAACCAAACTTTGATCACATCATTGAAATGAAGTGTTTCCAGCTCCGAGATGCTTGCTTAAGTCCATATATGGACTTTGCAGCTTGCAAACTTGTGATCAGTATCACTGGGATGTGAAACCTAGCGGCTGTTCCATATAGATATCTTCCTCAAGATATTTCATTTAAGAATGCCGTTTTTCACGTCCATTTGCCATATTTATAATCGAAAAGGCTGCAACAGCAAGCAATGTGCGGATGGATTTTAGCATAGCTACTGGGGAAGGTATCCTGATAGTCAATGCCTTCACGTTGACTTAACCTTTTGCCACTAGTCTAGCCTTGAATGTCTCCACATTCCCATCTGCACAATCTTTCTCTTGAAGATCCATTTACACCAATAGGTACTATACCTTCTAGTGATCTACCAAGGTCCAGACTTGGTTTAAGTGCATCGAGTCAATCTCTGACTTCATTGCCTCAAGCCATTTCTCGGAGTCGATATCTGATATCGCCTCGTTGTAGTTTTGGATCATCACCATGAGCACCATACCTATGAGGAACATTTCCTCTACGGTCCTCTGAAATAATACCTAAGTATCTTTCAGGGGGACGGAAAACTCTTTCTGATCTACGAGGTGGAGGAGGTAGTGTTCTTATTGGCTCAACCTGATTTGGTTCCACTTGGTCCTTAGCTCTTTCTGCTTGTGAGACTTTCTCATCAAGCTTAATCTGCTTTTCAATGCCGCTATCTTGAATAATTTTTTCAAGAAAAATATGGCATGTCGACTCACAATCACATGTGGCTTCTGGAATGTAGAAATAGTATCCTAATGACTCTTTAGGATATCCTATGAATCGAGCTCTAAAGGACCTAAACTCTAACTTGTCGCTTTTTGTCTTTTGACATGAGCCGGACAACCCCAAATTCTGAGATGACTCAGACTTGGTTTCCTACCGTGCCATATCTCATACGGTGTGGTAGGAACGGTTTTAGAGGGAACCCTGTTCAGTAGATAGATTGAAGTTAATAATGAATGTCCCCAAAGAAATCGAAGGTCTGTGAAGCTCATCATGGATCGAACCATATCCAATAGAGTCCAATTTCTCCGTTCTGAAACCCCGTTGAGTTGAGGTGTTCCTGGTGGAGTCCATTGAGAGACTATGCCATTTTCCTTAAGATAGTCTAGGAATTTCCGGCTAAGGTATTCACCTCCTCGATCTGATCGAAGAACCTTAATAGGTTTTTCTGTTTGTTTTTCTACTTCATGTCTGAATTCTTTGAACTTTTCAAAAGCTTCAGACTTATGTCTCATAAGATACACATACCCATACCTAGACAGATCATCGATAAAGGTAATGAAGTAGACAAAATTGCCTCTAGCCGGCACATTGAATGGGCCGCACACATCAGTATGTACTAGGGCAAGAAGATCTGTGGCCCTCTCCCCATGTCCAACAAAAGGGAGTTTAGTCATTTTGCCTTGAAGACAAGATTCACAAGTTGGATATGACTCAAAAGTCAATGGACTTAATAGCCCATTTTTTCCAATTTGTTAATCCTTCTTCTGCTTATATGACCTAATCTCAGGTTCCATAGATATCTGTCATTTGGACTATCCCTCGGTCGTTTGGCATTCACGTTTTGCTCGATAGTTATAACAGGTACATCAATATGCAACTGATAAAGACCATTAACAAGGAAACCATTTGTAATTTTATTTCTTTCATAAAGAATGTTACAATGGTCCTTAAAGAAGGTGATCACATAACCTTCTTGTGCTAAGTCATGAAACAGAAATCAAATTCCTGCAGCTGCAGGCACATAATACACAGTCTTTTAAAAACTAAGTCTAAACCAGATGGTAATCGAAGAGGGTATGTTCCCACGGCTACTGAGCAAACTCTTGCTCCATTACCGACGCGTAGGATCATGTCTCCATCCTCAGCCTTCTTGCTATCCTCAAGAACTGCATAGAAGTGCATAGATGAGCACTAGAACCAGAGTCAAGCACCCAACTAGATGCAGAAGAAACCATAAGGTTAGACTCAATAACGAGCATACCTCCAGAAGACCTTCCTTCTTGTTCTTCAGGGTGGCCAGGTAGTAGGGCAGTTCCGCTTTCAATGGCCGTCGCTGTTGCAATGGAAACACTTTCCTTTGTCATCGACCTTCTTCTTCGGTTCTGCTTCTTCTTCTTTGGATCCTTCTACCTTTTGCTTTTTCACAGACTTCTTTTTTTTTCCATAAGACTTTCTTTTGGAGAAGTCGTTCCATAGCAAGAACTGAGCCTTTAGAACCTTTCATAGAAAGCTCAGCGGTAACCAGCATATTCATCAACTCGGCCAAGAAATTCTGAAGTTTATGCATGTGGTAATTCATGATGAATTGCCCATATGCATCAGTCAAGGATTGCAGAATAATATCGTTCTGCAAGTCCAAGTCCAACTTCACACCGAGCTTCTCAAGCTCTTCCATGTCCTTGATCATGTCAGACAGTGATCTTGGACTGACTGCCCATCACGCATCTTAGCCTTAAAAAGTCATTTCGTGACTTGATATTTGGCTGCGCGACTCTGTTCACCAACATCTCCTGTAGGTGAGCCAACATTTGGCGAGCAGTCCCGATATCTTCATGTTGGCGCTGGAGCTCATCAGACATCGAGCCCAACATGTAGTATCTGGCCTTATTGTCTTCGTCAATCCATTTTTTCAGAGATGCTCTCTGTTCAGTTGGATGGACGAGCTGGTAAAGTGGAGGGTCCTGGTCCAAACATGTGTTAACTTCTCTGAACCCAAACAATTTGTAGTTCCTGAAGCCAATCTTTAAATTGGGTCCGTCAGTCTATGTGTGTCTAGGATACGTGCCAGTGGGTTGGACGCAGACATTTTTCTGTAGAGAGTCAAAGATTCTAGTTAGATACTGTAATTTTGACTTGACCAATTTATTTAGGGATTTTAATTTTTAAACAAATTAGCTCCCACTATTTTCTTGGATCCCTACACTCCTTTGTAGAGATGCAAAAATCTCCGCGATTGATGATTTCTAGTGGGTGGTGCGGTCTCACCAACTGACTCATCACCTCACCTAACAGTTATTGGTGATGGGTTAGCCAATGAGTGAACAACTCTGTTCAAATGATTCTCTAATCATGGTGCACCCAAACTTGGTCTCTAATTCATGAATCTCACCGTATCCGGAATATTGATCCACTCCTTAGTTAAGTCAGACCCACCATTTGCATAGACTGGGTTCCTAATTGGGTCTCTCACCGTATCCAGAATATTGAGCCCAACTCATCCTCCAGCCCATAACATCCAATGCCTAATAGACATGGTTGCATCTTTTCGGTGCAACTGAGCCACTGTATCCAGTCGAGAACAATCAACCCCGGGAAGGGCCCGCACGTCTACAATGGTGGAAGACCTCGGACTTAATCTTTTCTTAGGGAGAATTGATTCAGGTCTCATTAAACTAGACTTGGCTTAGTCATAACAATTATGACTAACCTAGTGGCATGGGTCAGCTCGGATTATTGACCACCTCAGATCAGAACTGTGTCAACAGATATGGCCAGGTAAGTGAGACCGGTGGAAGGAATATGCCTTTAACTCGCACAAGAACGCATTCAGGTCGAGTAGCTTCCAATTAAAAACCAGTCGGTCGTCTGTGCCAAACTTACCTTAGACACCAAATGTTGAGTCAGAAACCAATTGGGTAGCCTACAATCAGACTCTAACCTCTGAGCCTAATTAGGTGTTGCTTGATCGTGACTCGATTTGACCAGACTTAATCCTATTAGGCTGGTCAATTTTAAGCATTGTTGATCCCATCTAACCAACTCTTGATTCGGTTTGATCAACCGCTTAGACCTAATTGAGCTACCCAAGCCTGAACCCAGTATTATGAATATGTCTTAGATCTGAAATTCTCAATTTTAGACCTAATTGATATTCCATAAACTTAATTCTTAATTAAGTTGGGTTCATAATCAAAATATGCACAATAAATCCTAGGATTTTCAGGATCTAGGGTTTTGCAGAAGTAAGTTTTGGATTTCTGATTAAGGACGAACACGCAGCACCCTACATCATCATAAGAACACCCATCGAATGGGAGAGAGGGCCTTTAAATCCTTCTTCGTTCTTATGACTGGACGGCCAAGAGGAACGCCTTAATCAGGAACATGTAAAATCTACAAAACAGTTATAGATCATAATCATATATCTCATATACAATTTTAAATCTATCAAGGCATATTTTGCATACATCTCATGTATCAAATCATGCATGTTTCTCAGATCTAAATTATCTCATAATAATCTAAAAAATTAGATTTAAATTGATCTAATCAAAATAAATTCTAATCTAGATAATTATGTAGAACTATTCTACAACTAGTCTAGACTTGCATCAATCAGATTAATTCATATGAATCATTTAAAATAATTTTATTTACTGTTATCAGATGTATTATAAACATTATAATATCAAAAATAGTAATAAAAAGATCTAAAATATGATTTAATCAGATTAAATCAAAGACATGCAAACTATTCTATAGAACTATTCTATTCTAGAACTAGTCATGCATATCTTCATGTTCTTAGATCCAAATCATTTAATTTTAATTTTTCGATTTCAGATCTGATCACATCTCATGTGACATCTAAAATCACTTTATTTTCTAATTAAAATAAAATTAAAATCAGATCTAAACAATTTAGAACCTTGGCTCTGATACCAGTTGAAGGAAAATCCTGATTTCCCGGTCCAGGTTCGTCCAGATCTGATTAGATCAAGAGATATATTTCAAAAATTTTCTCTTGATCTCAATCAGATCTTGATATGTTTTAGATCTGATTCTTATTATTTTAATAAATAAAATAAAATAAGATAAATTAAATCAAATTTAATTTATCTGATTTGGGTAATCCTATTACCCTGTAGATGATCCTGATTGCAGCGGAAGGTTCTGGATCTAGCCACGCAAGCGCCTGGCCTCTACCGGTATCCACTCAGGTTGGATCTAGAGATCCTCTTCTTCTCTATCACACCTCCAAAAATTAGATCTGGATCTGATCTGGAGGATCTTCAAAACTCTTTTGAAGATCTGCAGTCGTCCTTTTGCAGCAGCGCAGTCTTCTTGCTTTTGATCGCCTTTCCTTGATCTGAATCGCACCAAACTAAGTCCAAAACACTTTTGGACGTGGAGAGCAAGGGGAGAAGAGAGTATGGCATGGAGAAGGAGGGAGAGGCAGCCTTGGGCATGGGGTTCTCAATTGAATTGCATTCACTTTAGGGTTGGGCGCAGGGTCTTATTTATAGACCTCTTATGATCCAACTCCTCTTCCTCTCAACCAATCACAATCCTTTGTGAAATCAGATCTAAATCTGATTGGTTGGAATAGAGACCCTTGGATTCCTCCTTAGAGGGCGCCTAAGACCAGTCAAACTGGATTCTTAGTAGAACTCTATTGGAATCCAAAAGGGAGGTGGAGTCCTTGTCCAACAAGGACTCCTAGGCGCCTCCTTACTTGGGCTCACGCCACCCTTGGCGTGTGCCCTTCTCCTTGCCAGGTTCTGGCAGGGGGACAGGCCCCACCAGCTCTCCAATAGGTGCATGACATGTGTCAAAAGTCAAAGGGTGAATGGTCAACGTTTTGACCAGTCAAAGGTAGACTTTTGACCAAAGTCAAAGAACAAGAAATGGCAGATGACCAAAAATGGCAGGTAATGTCTTACAAATAAGACAACCTATTCTGACTTGGACAACCTCCAGTCAGACCATATGAAGGCCTCTGATTAGAGCACAAATATTTTTGGCTCAGACAGGACAACTTATTGTGATAGTAAAAGAAGAACGTTAGGTTCAATCGAGTGCTAGCACGATTTCTTGAACCTAATTGAATCTCATTCAGATCAATTGAACTAGATCAGTTCAATTGATGATCACCAGATTCAAACCCTTGTTTGTGTGACCCAGTTAGGTTCAGTTCTGTATGTAATGGGATATGTCATGATCTCTATCATAGACATCAATCGAAACTCCTTTCGATGGATCAGAACTCTTCTGATTCGAACAGCTAGAATGATCGATCATCTAAATCATTCTAATTGCTCCAAAATCCACCAGTGACACCTAGCAGTATATGGTGGCAACCCCATCAGAGATGAATGTGAACCTCTTGGTGCAGCTACCTGTGTGATTCAGTTCTTCTATCTTGAGCCCCGATCAGATTAGGGTTAAGGTGAACTCGTCAAACCCTAGTCTCTGTCATATGATGTAATCATTCGATTCGAGTCCAATGTGAAAATCTAAATAGAAACTCTTTCTATTATTTCACTCTACCATGGCATGGATTTCTGGACTTGATTCTCATGATCATCATAGGGGCTACTCCTCTACCACCAAGGTAGATAGATTCCATCTTGATGCAATCCAGTTCCTACAATGAACATGATATAGCCAACATACACCTCAGGGTTCCATATGGCTAGGAACGAGTAATGGTGTAGTCAAACTATAACACCCTCAAGGTGAACTGCCGATGCATCTCAGGTCAAAGAACCAGACACACTACTGCAGCATCGAGTCAGTCATTGACGAGAAGGTTAGACTTCCTAATGACTACTCGAGTGGTCACGCTCAGTGCCCTCGTTTCTTTAACGAGTACCTATACTCTCGCTCCGGTGTCTCCACACCGTAGACTCAAGACTCATCTACTAAAGAGAAGCGATCGTACACCAACCTTCCGGATCAATCACCATCCTCGTGATGATCATATGGTCGGGAGCTGTTTATGAGTTAATAATGATTATTCATGTCTTAAATTTTCAACTCTTGAAAATATGAATTATCATTACCATTAACTCAAAGGATGTATCACAGACACTAAATACACATGTGTGATAGAAAATAACCCATTTCATTAATTATAGTCAAAATTATAATTTTGCCCCTAGAAGTGTATTACAAGTGTCAGCCAATTCTGGCTTCTAGGGCACATATATCTAAACATAGGGGTCGGGTGGGGGTGGCGGGGAGGGCAGCTAGGATAGGGGTTGGGTGGCAGGGGTGGCGGGGGAGGGCGGTCGGGGATGGGGGAAGGAGGGGCAGTCGGGGGGAGGCTGGGCAGTGGGGGGGCGGTGGGGGGTGACGAGTGGCGGAGAGAGCGGCGGAGATGAGGGGAAGGAGGGCGGCCAGGGGAGGGTGGGGCGTTTGCAGGGTGGGTGGGGGGCGGTGGGAGGTGGCGGGAGGGCAGCCGGGGATGGAGGGCTGGGGGGTGGGGGTGGCAGGGTGCGGGAAGGGCGACCGGAGATGGGGAAGGAGGGGCGTCGGAAGGAGGGTGGAGGGCCCGGGTTGGGGTGGCGGAGAGGAGCGGTCGAGGATGGAGGGAAGGAGGGCGGTCGGAGGGGGTGGGGGTTGGTGGGCTGGGGTGGGGGTGGTGAGGAGCTGCGGGGATGGAGGAAGGAGGGTGGCCGGGGAGGGTGGAGGGTGGCAGGGAGGGCGGCCAGGGATGGGGGGCGGAGGGGGGAGGGGGAAGGAGGGGCGACGCCAACCGAGGGGGAAGAAGGGGCGGCGCCGGTCGAGGGGGAAGGAGTCTCACTAACAACAAAGAGGAGGAGAAGATAGAGACAGGGATCGAGCACGCACGGAAGAAAAGTAGAAAAAATTTAGAGATTTTTAACCTAACCACGACAGCGATTATCGAGCCGCTGCCCTAGATCTACGACAGCAGTTATCCAAAATTGCTGCCATAGATCTACGGCAGTGGTTCTATAATCACTATTGTAGATCTATAGCAGCGATTTTTTATAACCACTGCTATAGATTGGATATAATTTTTTTTTATTTTTTTAAATATTATATAATTTTAAAATTTAATACCTATATTCACCATTCATTATCTAAATAATTATCATTAGAGTGTCGTCTCAAAAGATCGTCTCGATCCGATGGCCCTAGCTTCATCGATCAGAAAAATTTAATTTTGATGATCACGAATGATGATATGATGATCTAATAGATGGAGACCACCAATGGATTTGAAAATCTGCAATGATGATCTTGATGATATTTGTAGCATACTATCAAAGTTTTACTTCAATTGGATATCGTTATCATGGTCAATTTAGTACGGAATGATTTCGACCATTAAATTAGAAACAAGTGATCAAAGGATTAAATGACATCTAATTATGAGATAATTTTTTAATTAAATGATCTTTGTTATAATTTTAAATATTTTATATGGCAATGATAGTAAAATTTAAATTATTTTTCTATAAACTATTCATGTTAAGCAGATATTGCAAAAGCACGAGCATAACAATCAGTGAAGTTTCAGAATGGTTATCAGGAGACATATAGTTTTAGATTATTCTTCATCTCACGAGTTGAATTTTATAATCACCATCATAAAAAATAATTAAAGTAGTAGCCAAGATTATTTATAAAAAAATATCTCATAATCGAACATCGTTTGGTCTTTTTGATCACTCGTTTATCATTTAATGGTCGAAACTAATCTATACTAAATTGACCAAGATAACAATATCCGATTGAAATAAAATTTTGATAGTACGCTACAAATATCACTGAAATCATCGTTATAGGATTTTGGATCCATCGGATGTCTCTATCTATCATATCATTGCATCATCATTCATAGTCATCGAAATCAAATTTTTCTGATCGACGAAGCTAGGGCCATCGGATCGAGGCAACCTTTTGTGATGACACTCTAATGATAATATTTAGATAATGAACGATGAAGATAAATATTAAATTTTAAAATTATATAATATTTAAAAATATATATATATATGGCAGCGATTATAATTAACTGCTGCCATAAATAAACTTATTGTAGTGATTCATACTAATCGCTGTTATAGATCAGATTTATAGCAGTGGTTTCACTAACCACTGCCATAGGTTGGCGTGTCCAACCTATAGCAACGATTTCTTATCATCACTGCTATAGATCGACCTATGGCAACGATTTTTTATCATCGCTGCTATAGGTCCGACCTATGGCAGCGGTTAATGAAAACTATTGCCGTAAGTTTTATGGCAGTGGTTTTGAAAATCGCTGCCATAGTATGCGCTGCTATAGGCCTTTTTTGTAGTAGTGAATCTCCTTCCCCTTCTTGTTTTTAGTTTCTTGATGCCCTTGTTGGCGGGATGGTTGTTGGATTTGGTGAAGAAAGCCTTTCCCTTCTTTTCTTTTGATTTTTCTTTCACCAAACCGACTGCCGTCGTCAAGGAATGGCCTTGCTTGGGAAGCTGAGGGTCGATGTCATCGGGGTCTACTAGCGTCACGGTGGGGATGGTTATCACTACCGTCGAGAGGTCACCGATCGTGGAGCAACATCATTTCTATGAAGGGAAGTTTGATTGCCTCCTCTATTTTATTTTCCAAGAAGCGGAGAAAATGAGAAGAAAAAAAGGAAAAAGAAAAGAAGAGAGAGAAAATTCTCTCTTCCCTCTCTCTCCTTTCTCTTGGCTTGTGCTTCTCACTGTTTCTCTAGAAAAATTTTACTCTCTCTACTTTCTCTCTGTAGAACTTTTTTTTCATTAGATTGATTTTCTCCCTTCATTGATCTCTCTAGATATCTTCTGAACTAATGGATGGTCCACATACCTAGGTAACCCAGATTAAGTGGTTGACCCTAGGTGGGGACATAGACTATGAGGTTTAGCTAGTGTTTACCTGTAATTTCTTTGCATAGGATTTTTATTTTTAACATTGATCATGTAGAGGTATGATATTATATGTTGCCTATATATTTAAAATATTACTATTTCTTGTATGATCATTCAACATGAGTATATTATATGTTGCCTGTATATATGTATAATAATGATTAATGGTATGATTATATGGATATGATACACTTATCATGGTCATATTATAATCTAAAATTGATATAATAAAATCAATATATAATAATAAAATAAAAATGATATGATTTGAATTAGTCTTATTATGTGGAATAGTCTGGATGGGCTTATGCATGAAAATATGATCCAAGAAAGATCATGAGAAATATGATTCAAGAAAAATCATGAAAATTTGATCTGAGGAAGATCACAGAAATTCGATACGAATAAAAGATTGTCGCATGATCTTGATTAATCCAGAGCTGAAGGTTAAAGGGTTAACAAACTGGAATTATGAAAAGAGGAAACAAATGTTAAGTCTAGAGAAATTATTGTTGAATAAAAGACTTTACTTGATGGCATGTGATGATCTTTTATTTTTGACCATATGCTTGATGCATGTTTGTGCCAGAACTTTATGCTTGTTATTATTTTTAAATTATAATATTATATTGATGTATTGTATAAAAATTCTTACTAGGCTATAAGGCTCATCCCCCCTCCATTCCTTCTTTTCTTTCTCAGAGTTGTAGGATGATCAAGATTGGCTATGGTTTGGATTCGCAGATGAGCAGATGAATAGATAGAGCATCATTGACTTCTGATTGAATGATTAAAAGAATTTAATTGATATTTATATAAGTTTTGTCAGTTAAAATAGAATTATATTATTTTTATGAATTTTAAGATTGTATTAAATTTTTAAGATCTTATATATTCTTTAGGATATTCTTGCCCTAAGAAATATGCAACCATCATGTATCCGACTCAGGTGCTGGGTTTGGAGCATGATAGAATGATATCAGAGCTTAGATTTAAGGTCACGAAAGAACTGTGGCATAAGTGATATCGAAGCTTAAGATTATGATTACTCAAAATTATGATTTAAGTGATACTTGAACTTAAGGTAATGATCTATAGGGACTGTGAGTTAAGGATATTTAAGCATAAGATTATGATCACTAAGGATATGACAGAGATAATTCATAGAGTTTGGATTTCAATGGATAATTTATATCTTAGATTATAATTTGAAAGATTCATAAATTATTATCTTATCATTTTGAAAGTTATTTAGCAAACTCGAGATATTTAGTAAATTTAGATCAGAGTGTGCAGCAAAATCATGATGATTTAAATCATTTAAAATTAATTAAAAATTTTGATTTCAATGATAAAGAATTCAAATTTCCTTTATCAACTAGAGGTAGGGGCCAAGGATAGGATAGAAATTTGATTCACCTAAAGTTATCGACTTTATAGTATGTTAATTTTGAGAACAAAATTATTTTAAATGTTATAAAAAAATTTAATTAAAACCTCACATGCTGTGTGCGTGAGGTAGGGACGAAAGACTCCTGATGGGGGTCTTCCTTCTCTTCTTCGACTCTGGCTAGGAATAGGAATTTAGATTGTCAGATTCTGATGAAACCCCTTGAACTCGGCCTATAAAGAGCCTCGAAACCTTCCCATGTGCATTGCCTCTCGACCCTTAATCAATTGCCTACAAAATCCATGAGATTTCTTTGGATTTGCTCCAACTATTTTCAAAAGTTCCCACCAATTTCGCTAGGAAAGAAGACCAAATACCTCGTCGGAGATAAGGTAGGGCCTTTGAATCTCTTTCCCCTTCTTGTTCTTAGTTTCTTGATGTCCTTGCCGACGGGATGGTTGTCGGATTTGGAGAAGAAAGCCTTCCCCTGCTTTTCTTTTAATTTTTTTTTGCCGAACCGGCCGCCATCACCAAGAAATGGCCTTACTCAGATGGTTGAGGGTCGATGTCGTCAGGGTCACTGCCATTGGCAGGTCGCCGGTCGTGGGGTAGGATCATTTCTATGGAGGGGAGTTTGGTTACCTCCTCTATTTTCTTTTCCAAGGAGAGGAGAAAAAGAGAAGAAAAAAAAGAAAAAAAAGAGAGAAAATTATCTCTTCTCTTGGCTTGTGCTTTCCACTTTCTTTCTCTAAAAAGATTTTACTTTCTCTCTCTAGAATTTTCTCTCATTAGATTGATTTTCTCCCTTCATTGATCTCTCTCTAGATATCTTCTGAACTAATAGATGGTCCACATACCTAGGTAACCCTGATTAATTTGTTGACTCTAGGTGGGGCCCTAGACTATGAGGTTTAGGTGTTTATCTGTAATTTCTTTACATCAAATTTTTATGTTTAACATTGATAATATAGAGGTGTGATTGTCCATATAAGGTGTCGAGCAAAACACTTTGCTTCTAAATCGATAGATCCAGAGGATCATCAATTACTATACCGAGTCAATGATCGGTAGAGGTAAGAATTCCTATAAATAATCAATATTATGTATATTATTAAAATTGTATTCTTGGTTTTGCATTATTGGATTCATCTTGATGGATTTTGTTAGCCCCAGGAATGATTTTGATGATTACAAAATATTAGAGCATAATCTTAATACTAACACTTTTCAGGAATGCCAAAGTCTATTTTTTTTGTAGAAAGAAAAAGGTCACTAAATGAATCCATAATCAAATGAAGATCTTTAAGTTATTTGGAACTATTTTTAAAATAATTTTGAAGTAAGAAGAATCCTCTCTCACAGCTCGAGCTGATCCTTCCTTGATTCGAGCCAGCCCTGGCATGACACACACTTATCTCTTTAGCTTGGCATGCAGTCGAGTCGGCTCGATTTGGATCCGAGCCGGCTGTCTCAAAAAGGTAGAAGATCAGTTTTGAATTACCACTGATCGAGCCGACCCAATTTCTAGCCAAGCTGGCTATCTCAGAATGGCAGAAGACTTATTTGGGAGTTTTGCTGATCGAGCCAACTCGAAGCTCCAACCGGGCCGGCTATCTCAAATCAATAGAAACACTATTTTTGTTGATTGCCAATCGAGCTAGCTCGACACAAAATTGAGCTGGCTCTCTCAGAAGGATAGAACGATGCTTTGCATAGAAACTATACTCGAGCCGACTTGAAGCATGAATCGAGCTAGCTCGATGGAGTCTGACAGGCACAACGACTAGTTCTATAGAAGTCTGCTTTCGCCTAAAACCTTCTTTCAATGGCTAACTCCGATCTCTAATGGTCATAAATGTGCAAAATCCTTGTCAAATCACCAAAAAATCATTTGAAAATGATTAAGGACAAAAGAAAAAAATATAAAAAAAACTAAAAGAAAAAAAAGATAGCACTTTGAGAAAAGTTAAACTGAAAGAAAGTTCACCAACTCTCATTCAATACTTTATTGATTCTTCTGAGTGCATTCAAAGAGGAAAGAGAGCATTTATTAGAAACATTCAAAGCATCCTTAAGAAGACAAGCTACAGGGATAACTATCCAAACCGAAATAGGATTTCCCAGTGTTGTATTTTCTTCTTTATCTAATTTGGTGTAAAAGTTTCAGCTGGGGCTGAAACTTGAAGGATTATCATTGTACCAAACTTAGTTTAGTTTGGGAGAGCCTTAGGTTGAAGGCTTGTAAAGATTTTGATTGATTGATCTAGATAAAATCAATTAGGTTTATTTGTGAGCCCGATGAAAACAAACATGCTATAATCAGGTGATTATAGTGAAAATTCTCAAGGGATTACTTGTGAAGTGGATGTAGATGCTGGAAGTGCACCAAACCACTATAAATCTACTGTGCTTATGTGTGTGCTTCTTCTCTTGTGCATTGATCTTTTTCCACTATTTAGTAACTTTCTAATCTACATAGTCCTTTATTTACTCTGCATATCACTCACTAAATTTGCTAAAAATTTTAATAATCCAATTCACCCTCCTTTTAGATTGTCTAGCTAGACAACAAGTGGTATCAGAGCTTGGTTCTTAGCTAGAGCTAATCTAACCATCAGGAGATAAAAATCATGACAACATAATTGGAAGGTTCACTTGCCAAAGGGCAATCCGCCAACAGACTACCATTTTTCAATAGCACAAACTACACATATTGAAAAGCATGCATGAGAATCTTCATTCAAGTTTTTGATTATGAAATTTGGAGCATCATAATCAATGGGCCACACACACCTACTATTGTAGTTGATGGCATTAGCACACCCAAATCTGAAAAAGATTGAAGTGAGGAAGATAAGAGATCAATTCAGCTAAATACCAAGGCTATGAATATTTTGTATTGTGCCTTGGATGCCAATGAGTTTAACCGAATCTCTACTTGTATTTCTACCAAAAAAATTTGGGATAGACTCGAAGTCACTCGTGAGGGCACAAACCAAGTTAAGGAATCTAAGATTAACATGCTAGTGCACCAATATGAGCTTTTCGAAATGAAATCCACCAAATCAATCATAAAAATGTTAACTCATTTCACTAATATAACTAATAGTTTAAAATGTCTTGGAAAGATTTATTCTAACAGTAATTTAGTAAGAAAAATCCTTAGGTCTTTGCCGAAGTCATGGAAAGAAAAATCCTTAGGTCTTTGCCGAAGTCATGGAAGGCAAAGATCACTGTAATTCAAGAGGCTAAAGATTTGAACAAGCTGCCCTTGAAAGAGCTTATTGGATTACTGATGACCCATGAAATCACTATGAAGCAGTACAATAAAGATGAAGGAAAAAAGAAGCAAACCATAGCCCTCAAATCTATTGCAATTGATGAAGAAGGAGATGAGTCAATAGATAAAAATGAAGAAGATGAGGACATAGTACCGATTATAAGAAAGTTTAAGAAGTTTATAAGAAGAAGAAAGCAAGGCTTCAAGAAGAAATCCTTTAACAAAGGTGAAACAAGCAAGGATAAGAATAAAGAAAAAAAACTGCCTTTATGCTTTGAGTGCAAAAGACCTGAATATTTCAAGACTGACTGTCCCAACTTAAAGAAAATATCAAGAAGGCCAAAAAGAAAGCAATGATTGCAACATGGAGCAACAATGACGAATCTAGCTCTGATAAAGAATACGAAGATGTTGTAAACATGTGTTTCATGGTACAAGAAAATGAGATAAACTCTAAAATTACTCAAGAATATTCTTTTGATAAATTACAAGATACCTTTTACGACCTAATGAAAGAATTTAGAAGAAATTCTGGTAAAAATAAAAATCTAAAAATAACATGTGATACCTTATCCAAGGAAAAAGATGAAATTCAATAAAGAAATAAGATTTTAGTAGAGAAAAATGATTCATTAAAAAAGAAAGTTCAAATGCTAAAATCATTGGTTGATAAATTCACATGTAGTTCTGAAAAATTAAAAATGATCTTAAATAACCAAAAAGCTATCTATGATAAAGCTGGAATAGATTATAATCCTAACAAGAAACAAAAGCTCTTAAAGAATCTTTATACTAAATCAATATCATCATATTTCTCTTGAAGTATTGCTTGTTTCTACTGTGGTAAGATAGGACACAAAGCACATGCATGTATTTACAGAAAAACTAATGAAAATTTAGTTAAGAAAATTTGGGTTCTCAAAAAAACCATAAATGCTAATCCTAAAGGATCCA
Source organism: Cocos nucifera (assembly GCA_006176705.1). Taxonomy (NCBI): domain Eukaryota; kingdom Viridiplantae; phylum Streptophyta; class Magnoliopsida; order Arecales; family Arecaceae; genus Cocos; species Cocos nucifera. Next base: position 219,386 of record QRFJ01001314.1, on the reverse strand, counting down.
AGAAAACTTGGATACCTAAATCAACCACTTAATTATTTTGTAGGAATGTCTTATAGCCGATGAAGTTGAAAGAGCATGGTATTTAGATAGTGGCTGTTCAAAACATATGACGGGTGACAAGGATCAATTCATCATCCTTGAGAAAAAAATGGGGGATTGGTTACTTTTGATGATAATAAAAAAAAATTATTGATAAAATCAAACTTTCTCCCTCCATCTTTATTGAGAATGTTTTACTTATTGATAACTTAAAGCATAATTTATTAAGCATAAGTCGATTATGTGACAAAGGATTCAAAGTCATTTTTGAATCATCTCTATGCATAGTCACTAGTCCCTTTGATAATAGTATCATGTTCATTGGACATAGACATGAAAATATCTACATGATTGATCTTGATGAGATAACCATGAAGAAATGCCAATGTCTTATTACTAAAGATACTAAGATCAAAGAAACTACTTGGCTATGGCATCGTAGATTAGGTCATGCAAGCATGCACACATTATCAAAATTGGTTACCAAAGACTTAGTCAAAGGCTTACCTAAATTAAACTTTAAAAATGATCATATTTGTGATGCATGTCAACTTGGTAAACAAACTAGGGAGAGTTTCAAATCCAAAAATATTGTTTTAACATCTAGACCTCTAGAATTAACTCATATGGACTTATTTGGACCTACTAGGACTTCAAGCCTAGGAGAAAAGAAATATGGACTTGTGATCATAAATGATTTTTCATGTTTTACTTGGATTCTATTTTTAGCATATAAAGATGAACCTTTTACTGCTTTTTTAAAATTTTATAGAAAGATTTCAAATAAAAAGAGCTCAATAATAATTAAAATTAGAAGTGATTATGGCATTGAATTTAAAAATTAAAATTTTAAAATATTTTATAATGAAAATAGAATAGAACATAACTTTTCTGCTCCAAGAATACTACAGCAAAATAGTCTTATCGAGAGAAAAAATAGTACTTTAGAAGAAACGGCTAGAACTATGTTATGTGAAGCAAGTCTTCTAAAATATTTTTGGGCTAAAGCCATTAACACAGCTTGTTATATTTTGAATCGTGTTTTGATCCATCCCATTCTTAAGAAAACATTCTATGAACTTTGGAAAGGTAGAAAGCCTAATATCAATTATTTTTTTGTATTTGGATGCAAATGTTTTATCTTAAATAATGGAAAAGATAAACTTGGAAAATTTGATGCTAAGTTTGATGAGAGTATCTTCCTTGGATACTCAACATCAAGCAAAGCATATAGAGTCTTCAATAAGTGTACTTTAGTTGTTGAAGAATCTATTCACGTTGTCTTTGATGAATCTAACAACCTTGCATCAAGAAAGGAAGATGCTTTTGATGATGATGCAGAAAATTTAGAAAAAGAAGTAAAAAAACTTATCTTGAAAGACAAACCAAATCATGATGAAGAAAGTGAGATAAACAATAATGAACATGAAGAAGTACAAGAAGAAGGTATGAACCAAAAACATTCAGATTTGTCCAAAGAATGGAGATATGCACATAATCATCCTAAAGACCTTATAATTGGTGATCCATCTCAAGATGTAAGAACCAGATCTAATTTTAAAGAACATCATGATTATCTTGCATTTGTCTCTTAAATAGAACCTAAAATAATTGAAGAAATAGAAAATGATGCAATTGGTTAATTGTCATGCAAGAAGAATTAAATCAATTCGAAAAAAATAAAGTATGGACACTAGTTGATAGACCCTTTAATCATCCTATCATTGGCGCTAAATGGGTATTCAGAAATAAGCTTGACAAAAATGGTAATGTAATAAGAAATAAAGCTAGATTAATAGCTAAAAGATATAATCAAGAAGAAGAAATAGATTTTGATGAAACTTATGCACCTGTAGCAAGATTAGAGGCTATTAGATTGCTACTTGCTTTTGCTTGTTTTATGAATTTCAAATTATATCAAATAGATCTAAAAAGTGCATTCTTAAATGATTTTATTGTTGAAGAGGTTTATGTAGAGTAACCACCAGGCTTTGAAAATCATAGTCTTCCAAATCATGTTTTCAAACTCAATAAAGCATTGTGTTGGGGATAAATTCCGCTCCCACTGAAGTCTAGCTCGATGCTCAGCCTAATACAACCAATAGCCATAGAAGAGCTTCAGCAGACGAGCTTCAGTCGAACCCCAGCGGATGAGCTTCTTCTAATCCGTTCAGCCGATCGAGCTACTTAGCTGCCGAGCTCCTTCAGACTCCTCAGCCATCGAGCTTCTTCGGACTCCTCAGCCATTGAGCTTCTTCGGACTCCCTTTGTCAGGACCGAACCCCTTCAGCCGGTCGAACTTCTTAGCGGCCGAGCTCCTCGAACTCCTAGCGTCCGAGCTCCTTCGAACCCATCCAGCCGATCGAACTGCTTAGCGGTCGAGCTCCTCGAACTCCTAGCGTCCGAGCTCCTTCAAACCCATTCAGCCGGCCGAACTGCTTAGCGGCCGAGCTCCTTGGACTTCAAGCGGTCGGGCTTTAACAAAATCCCCCAGCGTCCGAACTCCTCAGCGATCGTCCCTCGATCGAACTCCCTAAGCGGTCATCCCTTCAGCCGACCGAGTTCCTCCGAACTTCTCTACAGTCGAACTCCTCTCGAGCTTTCCCTTCAGTCGAACTCTCCTACAAGTCCGAACTCCTCTGGACAAACAACGAGACCAGATGATATGACCGCCACTACTGGCGACACCACTCTCTCCATAACCAGCCCCATGCGGCCCACGACCTGTCAGTATGGCTGTCACCATCCACCGATGGCGCCTTCCTCTCCGTACCGAACTCCATGCGGCCCACGACCTGCCAGTATGGCTATCACCATCCACCTGACAACACCTTCCTCTTCATGTCGAACTCTGTGCAGCGGTATGGCCATCACCATCAACTAAGCTCCGCCTATAAAGGAGCCTCCAGATATGCTAACTCTAATCTCTCGAATCTCTATGCTCTCCTTTTCTTCTCCAAGCTTCGAAACTCATTCTCGAGCGCTCCATTCCTGTTGGCCAGAGCTGACTTGATCGTTGGAGGGTCCTGCCGGAGCCACCCCTCCACCGGCTCCGGACAGGACTTTATTTTGTAGGTCCCCGACGGCGACCTCATCGGCCTCCACTCCAGTAGACTCCGACGATGACCAGTTTCTGCATCAACAGATTGGTGCTAGAGGAAGGGCCAGCCTCCGAGGTTCCCTTATTCTTAAAGGAGTGCTCGACGATGATTTTTCCCTTCCCCCTCCGAAGATCTTCCTTTTCTCTCCTGAAGAGAAAATGCCCCCAGGAGAGCTTCGACTCGGCGACTGGCTCCCATTGCAACCCCGACAGCCCAGGCTCCACCCGAAGCCACCGTAAATGTAGAGCAGTTCTGGACGGATTCGCGGCCCCATCGAGATGATGCAGGCCGTGCGACAACCTCTGGCGAAGACTTTGCCAGCAAGCCCGCCATGAGGATGCGAGGAGTCGACCTTAAGGAGAGAGCATTTGGGCATACCAATCGCACTTGGGAAGGAGAAACGAAGAGTCAAAGTTCTCTTGCGGAAGGCTTCGCCAAAAAGTGGAATGAAGTTCGGTGCAAGTGAGATCGAACTCCACATCGAAGCTCATCATCGGGAAAGCTCCGACAAGGGGGGATGAAGTCCTCCCGCGGAAGCTTTTATGGGAAAGCGGAACGAAGTTCGACGCAAGCGAGAGCGAAAAGCGGAATGAAGTTTGGCGCAAGCGAAAGCAGAACGAAGTTCTTCCATGGAATGAAGTTCGGGGCAAGTGAGGCCGAACTTCATCTTGAAGCTCGTCATCGAAATGAAGTTCGACGCACGCAAGGCCGAACTCTCCCCTCAAACTTCATCATCAGAATGAAGTTCGATGCAAGAGAGACCGAACTCCCTATCGAGTATGACTCCAAAAAAGCCCTAACAAAGGGACATGAAGTTCTCCCGTAGGTTTCACAAACGGACGGAATGAAGTTCGGCTGCACTTACGACCTCCGTAATGCAAGGCCTGAGCTTCTCGAGCTCACCACCAAGGAAGCTCCGACAGAAGGGCGCGAAGAAGTCCTCCTTCCGAAGGATTCCGCAACTACGTCCCGCTCCTCGAACTCAGATTCTTACCGAAGTGAAGAACCAACTGCCAAGATGGGTTACAGTCTCCCCCAAGCAAGCACGATCGAAACAAGTACTGCCTCTGTCATCGCAATCACGGCCACGACACCGAGGAATGCATTCAGTTCTGAGATGAAATTGAGGAGCTCGTCAGAAAGGGATGGCTGGGTGAATTCCTCTAGCACCAGCCTGAAGCAGGAAAAGATCGGCCAAGGATGCTACCATAGTCAGAGATAGCAAGGAGCTCGACACTGCCATAGCCAAAGACCGCAAGGAGGTCGGCCACCTTACGGCCTCATCCACTTTGCCCCTGGGAGGAGCTTGGTGCATCAGCGATTCGTCGTCTCCCAGCGATAAGAGCTTGCACCAAATTGAGGAGGCCAGCATGAGGAGGTCGTCCACCCCGGGACTTATTGCCAGAGAAACGCGGAGGAACAATGCTACCACGACCTTGAAATACAAAATTTGAGGATGCACTGCTAGTAACTTCCTTTCAATAAAATTCTTTCCTTTCGATAATATTATTTCTGCATGCGAAAACTATGCGATGATAAGAGAGAAGCAGATTGCCGCGTTAGGAACAGGAGGAGAATCTCATCCTAACGCGAGCAATAACCTCGGCTAGAGATAAGATCTCTCCCGAGTGAAGGCCTCATTCACAAAGGATGAGATGGGGGGAGAGGCCTTGACAGTGGCCCTTATGTGCCCCCACAGTCCGTTAGAAACAGGAGGAGAACCTCGTCCTAACGCAAGCAACAACCTCGACTAGAGATAAGATCTCTCCCGAGCGACTGTTGACAACCTTGGCTAAAGATAAGATCTCTCCCGAGCGACCGAGTCAACCTCGGTTAGGAACAGGAGGAGAACCTTGTCCTAACATGAGCAACAACCTCGGCTAGAGATAAGATCTCTCTCGAGCGACCGTTGACAACCTCGGCTAGAGATAAGATCTCTCTCGAGCGATCGAGTCAACCTTGATTAGGAACAGGAGGAGAACCTCGTCCTAACGTGAGCATCAACCTCGGCTAGAGATAAGATCTCTTTCGAGCGATCGAATCAACCTCGGTTAGGAACAGAAAGAGAACCTCATCCTAACGCGAGCATCAACCTCGGCTAGAGATAAGATCTCTCCCGAGCGATCGTTGACAACCTCGGCTAGAGATAAGATCTCTCTCGAGCGACCGAGTCAATCTCGGTTAGGAACAGGAGGAGAACCTCATCCTAACGCGAGCATCAAACCTCGGCTAGAGATAAGATCTCTTCCGAGCAAACCGTTGACAACCTCGACTAGAGATAAGATCTCTTCCGAGCGATCGAGTCAACCTCGATTATGAATAGGAGGAGAATCTCGTCCTAACGCGAGCATCAACCTCGACTAGAGATAAGATCTCTTTCGAGCGAATCGTTGACAACCTCGGTTAGAGATAAGATCTCTCCCGAGCGACCGAGTCAACCTCGGTTAGGAACAGGAGGAGAACCTCATCCTAATGCGACCATCAACCTCGGCTAGAGATAAGATCTCTCCCGAACGATCGTTGACAACCTCGACTAGAGATAAGATCTCTTCCGAGCGACCGTTGACAACCTCAGCTAGAGATAAGATCTCTTCCGAGCGATCGAGTCAACCTCAGTTAGGAATAGGAGGAGAACCTCTTCCTAACGCGAGCATCAACCTCGGCTAGAGATAAGATCTCTCCCGAGCGACCATTGACAACCTCAACTAGAGATAAGATCTCTCCCAAGCGACCGAGTCAACCTCGATTAGGAACAGAAGAAGAACCTCGTCCTAACGCGAGCATCAACCTTGGCTAGAGATAAGATTTCTCTCGAGCGATCGTTGACAACCTCAGCTAGAGATAAGATCTCTCCCGAGCGACCGAGTCAACCTCGGTTAGGAATAGAAGGAGAACCTCGTACTAACGCGAGCAACAACCTCGGCTAGAGATAAGATCTCTCTCGAGCGACTGTTGACAACCTCGACTAGAGATAAGATCTCTTCTGAGCGATCGAGTCAACCTCGATTAGGAACAGAAGGAGAACCTCATCCTTACGCGAGCAACAACCTCGGCTGTAGGAGATAAGATCTTTTTCGAGGAAAGCTCGAAGCAACCTCAACTGCAGGAGATAAGATCTCCCCCGAGGAAAGCCCGACCGTAGGAGATAAGATCTCCCCCAAGTGCCCAATTTAACCTCGATCGTAGGAGATAAGATCTCCCCAAGGAAACCTTGAACGCAGGAGATAAGTTCTTCCCTAAGTGCCTGGTACAACCTTGGCCATAGATAAGATCTCTCTCGAGCGACCGTGGACAACCTCGGCAAGAGATAAGATCTCTCCCGAGCGAAGGCCTCATTCACAAAGGATGAGATGGGGGGAGAGGCTCGGACGACGGTCCGCATGTGCCCCCACAGCCCGTTAGGAATAGAAGGAGGACCTCGTCCTAACGCGAGCAAAGTCGAAGGCCTCGTTCACAAGGGACGAGATGGAGAGAGAAGCTCAGATGATGGTCTGCATGTGCCCCCACAGCCCATTAGGAATAGGAGGACCTCGTCCTAATGCGAGCAAAGTCGAAGGCCTCATTCACAAAGGATGAGATGGGGGAGAGGCTCGGACGATGGTCCACATATGCCCCCGCAGCCTGTTAGGAATCAGAAGAGGACCTCGTCCTAACGCGAGCAAAGTCGAAGGCCTCATTCATCTTAGATGAGATGGAGGAGACGAACGATGATCCGAATGTGCCCCCATAGTCCGTTAGGAATAGGAGGAGAACCTCGTCCGAACATGAGCAAAGTCGAAGGCCTCGTTCACCTTAGACGAGATGGGAGGAGATGGGCGACGGTCCGAATGTGCCTCCATAGCCTGTTAGGAATAGGAGGAGAACCTCGTCCTAACACAAGCAAAGTCGAAGTTAGGAACAGGAGGAGAACCTCGTCCTAACGCGAGTGCCCGCATCAACCTCGGCCAAAAGAGATAAGGTCTCTTCCGAGCGACCGTGCCAACCTCGGCTGGAGAGCTTCAACTTTGACCTCGGCTAGAGATAGGATCTCTCCTGAGCGATCGTGTCAACCTCGACTGAAGAGCTTCAACTTCCACCTCGGCCAGAGATAAGATCGGAGACAACCTCACCCTGAGATCAGATCTCTCCCGAGCGCCCGCATCGACCTTGGCTGTAGGAGACAATGTCGCCCCCGAGGAGCGCAACCTCCGACTTCGATCGCAGCGGATGAAGCTCAGAGGTGAGATCTCCCCCGAGCTTCGACCTAAACCAGCACAGAGCTCAGAGAAAGACTTTGGCAGTCGTCTGTCCTGCACTTCTTTCCTTCAATTTTTGAACTCGGGAGTGGGGGGGCTAGTGTTGGGGATAAATCCCGCTCCCATCGAAGTCTAGCTCGATGCTCAGCCTAATGCAACCAGTAGCCGCAGAAGAGCTTCAGCAGATGAACTTCAGCCGAACCCCCAGCGGCCGAGCTTCTTCTAACCCGTTCAGCCAGCCAAGTTACTTAGCGGTCGAGCTACTTAGCTGCCGAACTCCTTCGAACTCCTCAGCCGCCGAGCTTCTTCGGACTCCTCAGCCATCGAGCTTCTTCGAACTTCCTTCATCAGGATTGAACCCCTCCAGTCGGCCAAACTGCTTAGCGACCGAACTCCTCAAACTCCTAGCATTCAAGCTCCTTTGAACCCATCCAACTGGCCGAACTGCTTAGTGGCCGAGCTCCTCGAACTCCTAGCGTCCGAGCTCCTTCGAACCCATTCAGTCGGTCAAACTGCTTAGCGGCCGAGCTCCTTGGACTCCAAGCGGCCGGGCTTTAACGGAATCCCCCAGCACCTGAACTCCTCAGCGGTCGTCCCTCGGTCGAACTCCCCAAGCGGTCGTCCCTTCAGCCGATCGAGCTCCTCCAAACTTCTCTACAGCCGAACTCCTCCTAAGCTTTTCCTTCAACCAAACTCTCCTACAAGTCTGAACTCCTCTGAACGAACAACGAGATCGGACGATATGGCCGCCACTACTAGCGACACCACTCTCTCCATAACCAGCCCCATGCGGCCCACGACCTGTCAGTATGGTTGTCACCATCCGCCTGATGGCGCCTTCCTCTCCGTACCGAACTCCATGCGGCCCACGATCTGTCAGTATGACTGTCACCATCCACCTAACAATGCCTTCCTCTCCATGTCGAACTCCGTGTGGTGGTATGGCCGTCACCATCAAATAAGCTCCACCTATAAAGGATCCTCTAGATACACTAACTCTAATCTCTCGGATCTCTAAGCTCTCCTCTTCTTCTCCAAGCTCCGGAACTCATTCTCGAGCGCTCCATTCCTGTTGGCCAGAGCTGACTTGATCGTTGGAGGGTTCTATCGGAGCCACCCCCCCATCGGCTCCGGACAGGACTTTATTTTGCAGATCTCCGACGGCGACCTCATCAGCCTCAACTCCAGCAACCTCCGACGACGACCAATTTCTGCGTCAACACATTGTATAGTTTGAAACAAGCACCAAGAGCATGGTATGATAGATTAAGTAAATTTTTGCTAAATAATGACTTTTCTAAAGGTAGTGTAGATACTACATTATTCTTAAAAGGAAAGAAATCAGATCTGCTTGTTGTTCAAATATACGTAGATGACATTATCTTTGGTTCAACTAATGAAAATTTTTGTCAAGAATTTACCAAGTTAATGCAGGATGAATTTAAAATGAGCATGATGGGGGAGCTAACATTCTTCCTTGGGCTTCAAATCAAACAAACTAAGGAAGATATTTTTCTTTCCTAAATCAAGTATGTACAAGAAGTATTAAAGAAGTTTAGAATGGAGAATGCAAAAAAAATTGGCACACCCATGAGCCCATTTTGCAAATTGGATAAAGATGAACATGATAAGAGTATCAATCAAAAACTTTATAAAGATATAATTGGCTCTCTACTTTATTTAACTGCTAGTAGACCTGATGTATTTTTTAGTGTTTGCATATGTATTAGATTTCAATCTGATCCTAAGGAATCTCACATGATGGCTGTTAAAAGAATCTTAAGATATTTATTAGGTACACAAAACTTAAGACTATGGTATTCTAAGCAAATCTCAATTAATTTAATTGATTTTTCTGATGCTGATTATGGAGGTTGTAGAATTGATAGAAAAAGTACTTCTGGCACATGTCAATTTTTTGGATTAAACTTAATCTCTTGATTCAGCAAAAAGTAAAATTTGGTAGCCTTATCCACGATCGAGGCCGAGTACATTGCAGTCAAAAGTTGCTATACTCAACTCCTTTGGATTAAGCAACAACTTAAGGATCATAGCATTGAACAAAATATAATTCCATTAAGATGTGATAACACAAGTGCTATAATCTTAACCAAAAATCCCATTCAACACTGTAGAACAAAACATATCAAAATTAGGCATCACTTTATCAGAGATCATGTTTAAAAAGATGATATAATACTCGAATTCGTTTCAACTAAAAATCAATTGGCAGACATTTTTATAAAATCATTGAATGAAGATAGATACAATACAATTAGAGGTAAACTAGAAATTTGCAACCCCCTTTGAATAATTGTTATCTCTTTATCACTCTTTCTCATAAATTGATTTGAGTTAATTGTCTAAAGATTCAAATTAATTTGAAATTCAGCTTTTCCCTTAGTTCGAGCTGGCTCGAATATACCTTCGAGCTAGCTCGACTGTCAAGCTAGTTGGATTGAAAATCGAGCTTGCTCGATGGTCGGGCCCCAGTTCTATATTTAAGTCGATCCTTCTTTTCAAAAGCCCTGTTCATCATTCCGAGGCTGCCCCACCTTGACCTTTTCTCCGGCTACTCTTCAAAAAACCTTTCGAATCACTTTCCCTTTCAATCGACATCTCAAACCCTCTCAAATCCGAGAAGGATGGCACCCAAATTTTGTGCGATGGTCTCGAAGAAGCACTGCACGGAAGAACAATCGATCATTTGCTCAAAAAAGGGGGAAACGACAAGCTCGGTGCCTTCTACTTCTCCGAACCGACCGTCAATGGCTTCCAGAGCTATCACCACTGGAAGAAAGGTTAGTTTTGAATTTTTAGATAAAGAAAACTTTCTAATTGACTCATGGATTTGACAGCAAGGGTGGAAAATGATTTGTTCATTAGATACTCCCACTTATCCTTGATTTGTAAGGAAGTTCTTTGAAAATCTAAGGATTAGTTCGGACTCCATTTGATCAGAAGTCAAAGGAACATAAATCATCTTGGACCCAAGAAGATTAGGGCACTTATTACATATGCCTCATAATGGAATTCAAGCCCCTAGTCTAGATAATGACTTTGAAGAACTTAAAAAACTCCTTGGTAGAGAAAATATTGACCACCGGGATATCCACAACATTAACATTTTGCCAGTTGAGTTGAAGCTTCTCCACAGCCTATTGTGCAAAATTTTCTTTCCAAGGATTGGAAGATTTAATTGGTTGTCTTCAAAAGATTAAGCAGTAATTGTACATATGGTAAAGAAAACACCATTAAATCTGTCCTTCATGATGATAGAACAGATCAAGAGTACTTTTGGTAGATCAAAAGGAAAAGCTTACTTACCGTATGGAATGGTCTTCACCCTCTTGTTCACTGAGGCAGGTATAGACTTAGAAGGAGAAATTTCTAAAGCTCTCACTCACTGACTACTACACCATTCAAACTCTATATCGAATGAAATTTAAGAAAGAAAATAGTGTATGGATTGGAGAAAATGAAGAAGTGCACCCTCACATCTCAGAATCATCCTCTTCTTCAGGTTCAGACAGGCCTTCCTCACCGACACCTTGTGCTCCTCCATCATCCCCTGTACCTGCACCAACACCGGAATCAGTTGTTGGAGAACATCATCTGACTTCTCCTTGTGCTTCTAGAGCTTTTTCAAGTTTGTCAGTTGATAGCATTGTAGAGCAAGTAGTGGGATAAATCTCAAGAAAATTGGATGACATGTTTTCTGACCTTCAACTTCAGCTTACTCAAAGTCTGGAGGAATAGAGAATTTCATCTGAGGGACAGATCGATATGATTAGCCAGCAAATAACAAATCTATCTCAAAGACTTGAAATTTTAGAAAAAGAAAGCAATGGATCTTCTGGACAGATTGAGGTATTGACTGGAGAAGTGGCCAAGATTTGTCGAAGGTTTGAAGAACTTATCATTACTCAGCATGACGACACAGACATTATGATATTAGCACTTCAAAAATTTGACAAAATGTTGGATGATCTAGCCTCTCAAATTTTCCCTCCCTTATCATAGCCTAGATCTTCACCTAGCCAACCTCAATCCTCTTCTGCCAGATCCCTCTTCGGTGCCATCATTAGATCCAAACCTTTTGCAAGAGCTCGGAGCAAACCAACTGCACCTTCTACCTCCTCTTCTAGTCCCATCATTGAATTTTTCTCAGACGAGGAATAATTGACTTAGAATCAAAATCTTATCTTTTTGCCATGTTTCTGAAATGAACTCTAATGTTGTATTATTTGGTCGTATCTTTTTGTAAATAATACAAATATGTAATCAACTTCATCTTTTAATGAAAGTTTATTAGTTTCAATGTTTGTAATGTTTGTCATGATTGTATTACTCTATTGCTTATCCTTTTCAATGTTGACAAAAAGGGAAAGAAGAAATACTTGAGCATATAAATTGGATCTCTATTCAATTAATTATAAATTTGAGCATATAAATTGGATCTCTATTAAATTAATTATAAACTTGAGCATATAAATTGGATCTATATTCAATTAATTATTCTTAATTAATTTAAAGATTATTGTAGATAAAATGCATTCATTAAGGGGGAGCTAATATAAGCTGTTATATATCTTAACTTTGTAAAGCATCCATCTTTTCTAATGTTTGTACATTCTGATTTATCATAATTACTTATGCATATTGAAATTTACATTATTTTTTTATATATCTCTTTAAATCTATAATATACTTTTACTTTGATATACTCAATGTTTTGTCATCATCAAAAAGAGGAAGATTGTTGTCCTCAAAAATGATTTTGATAATTACAAAACATTAGAGCATAACCTTAATACTAACATTTTTCAAGAATGCCAAAGTCTATTATTCTTGTAGAAAGAAAAAGATCGCTAAATGAATCCATAATCAAATGAAGATCTTTGAGTTATTTGGAACTATTTTTGAAATGATTTTGGAGTAATAAGAATCCTCTCTCAAAGTCCGAGGTGACCCATCCTTGATTCGAGCTAGCCCTGGCACGACTCGTACTTATCTTTTTGGCTTGGCATGCAGTTGAGCCGACTCGATTTAGATCTAAGCTGGCTGTCTCAGAAAGATAGAAGATCAATTTTGAATTACTGTTGATCGAGCCGATCTAATTTTTAGCCGAGCCAGCTATCTCAGAGTGGCAAAGGACTTGTTTGAAAGTTCTACTGATCGAGCCAGCTCGAAGCTCCAATCGAGCCGGCTGTCTCAAATCAACAGAAACATTATTTTTGCTCATTGCCGATCGAGCTAATCCGACACAAAATCGAGCCGACTCTCTTAGAAGGACAGAATGATGCTTTGCGTAGAAACTATATTCGAGCCAACTTGAAGCATGAATTGAGCCAGCTCGATGGAGTCTAATAGATGCAACAGTTAGTTCTGCAGAAATCTGCTTTCACCCAAAATCTTTTTTCAACGACTAACTTCAATCTCCAATGATCATAAATGGCCAGAATCCTTATCAAATCACCAAAAAATCATTTAAAAATAATTAAGGATAAAAGAAAAAAAATATAAAAATAACTAAAAGAAAAAAGATAGCACTTTGAGAAAAGTTAGACTAAAAGAAAGTTCAACTCTCATGCAATACCTTCTTGATTCTTTTGAGTGCATTCAAAGAGGAAAGAGAGCTTTTATTAGAAACATTCAAAGTATCCTCAAGAAGACAAGCTACAGCGACAACTATCCAAATTGAAACAAGATTTCATAGTGTTGTATTTTCTTCTTTATCTAATTTGGTGTAAGAGTTTCAGTTGAGGCTAAAACTTGAAGGGTTATCATTGTACCAAACTTAGTTTAGTTTGGGAGAGCCTTAAGTTGAAGGCATATAAAAATTTTGATTTGTTGATCTGAGTAAAATCAATTAAATTTGTTTGTAAGCCCGATGAAAGCAAATATGCTATAATCAGATGATTATAGTAAAAATTTTTAAAAAATTACTTGGGGAGTGGATATAGGTGCTAAAAGTGCACCGAACTACTATAAATTCGTCATGCTTGTGTGTGCGCTTCTTCTCTTGTGTGTTGATCTTTTCTTCTACTGCTTAGTAACTTTCTGATCTGCATAGTTCTTTATTTACTTTGCATATCACTCATTAAATTTACTAAAAATTTTAGTAACCCAATTCACCCTCCCTCTTGGATTGTCTAGTTGGACAACAGATTTGTTATATTTGAGATATTATTATTTCTTGTATGGTCTTTCAGCATAAGTATATTATATGTTGCCTATATATATGTGTAACAATGATTAATGATATGATTATATGAGTATAATATACTTATCTCGATCACATTATAATCTAGAATTGATATAATGAAATCAACATATAATAATCAAATGAAAATGATATAGTTTGGACTAGTCTCATCATGTGAAATAATCTACATGGACTTATACATGAAAATATGATTCGAGAAAAATCATAAAAAATATAATCTAAGAAAGATTGTAAAAATTTGATCCGAAGAAGATCACAAAAATTCGATCCGAATAAAAGATCGTCGCATGATCTTGATTAGTCCAGAGTCGAAGGTTAAAGGGTTAACAAACTAGAATTATGAAAAGAGAAAACAAATATTAAGTCTAGAGAGATTATTGTTGAATAAAAGACTTTACTTGATGATGTGATGATCTATTTTTTTGACCATGTGCTTGATGCATGTTTGTGTTAGAGCTTTATGTTTGTTATTATTTTTAAATTATAATATTATATCGGTGTGTTGTATAGAGATTTTTACTGGGCTGTAAGGCTCATCTCTCCTCCATTCCTCTTTTTCTTTCTCAGAGTTGTAGGATGATCAAGATTGGCTATGGTTTGGATTCGTAGGTGAGCAGATGAATAGATAGAGCGTATTGACTTCTGATTGGATGATCAAAAAAATTTAATTGATATTTATGCAAATTTTATCAGTTGAAATAAAATTATATTATTTTTATGAATTTTGAGATTGTACTGAATTTTTAAGGTCTTGTATATTCTTTAGGATACTCTTGTCCTAAGAAGTATGCTGCCATTACATATTCGACTCAGATGCTAAGTTCGGGGCATGATAGCTAAGCACCTTAATATGATCAGATCCGATGTATGTTGATTTGAGATAATTGTATGATGTTAGTTTTCTATTGCATGGATAGTTATGATAGTCCGTAGGACTAGCCACTTTTATTATCTTATCATGGGTTTAAAATATGATCATAATAGTTTAGAGCCGAGTACCTTGATATGATCAGATCAGATGTATATTGGTTTGAAATAATTATATGAGATGATTAATTACATAAAAAGATATATTTACTATACATATTTTATGAATCATAGAATCTTTTAGCATGTGATTGATATAAGTAAACATCGATCATTATTATTATTTTATTTATTATTATATTGGTGTTGATGTGTGAAAATTCTTATGGGGCTGTAAAGCTCACTATCCTCTTTTTCTTTTCTTTATTTTTTTTAGAGTTTCAAGATATCTATATTTGGCTAAGATTGGGATGATGATTTGAAAAGATTGATTAGACATAGCGTCAGCAATATTAGATTGATGACTAAGTCTTATAAATTTTAAAATATTTGATATTTATCAATATAGAAGATTTATTATAAATTGAAATCAAATATATCCATGAATAGTTGAGATTATAAAAAATTTTCTAAACCTTGCATATTTTTTAGAATTTATCCTAAAAAATGTATTGCTATCACGTATTCGATCCGAATGTCGGGTTTGGGATATGATAATTTCAAACCAATATCAACAAATAATTTGTAAGTTCATGATCTTTTTACTAATTAATTATAAAATTCATAGAAATCATGAATAAGTCTTGATTAATTCAAGGATTCCTGAGTTGTTCTGGAAAAATGGTCCGTGATGCCACGTGAGATGCTAGGCATTTATTGAGTGGGCCCATAAGCATAAAAGAATAAGTGGTTTTGACGTTGAAAATATTTTTTCAAAAATAAAATTATAGAAGAAAACAAGGATTAGATCCTTCGACCGTCGAAATTTCTCCAGTTGGCTTCACGACTTTCCTGTATGAATTTCTTTTTTTTCAAAAAATAAAACCTGATTGAGATCTCTTCCTTTTATTCTTGTTGCAAGTGGATTAGATTGATCCATTTCTGATTTAGAGCTGGTCCGAAACTACTCCATTCCAAACCCACACCTAAGTTATTTGGAAAAGATTTGAATTAAAAAATAAAAGCTATTTTGCATATGGATTCGATTTGGATTCTTAAATTTTTTATGTGATTCTGAGCCAATTGAAAACTAGTGCACTATATATTTCAAAAACTCTGGTTTCATGTAAGAAATCAGTCTTCTTCTCCTGATATAATTTGTAAATAATTTAGGTTGTTGAATATAATTATGCAAATCTTACATAAAATATGTTTTTGATAATGTTTATATGATGCTTGCTACCATTCAATTGCATTACATGTTTATGATATAATTAGATAATGATTTTATATATATTTATGAATATTATTCATGTATGAATTATTTTTTGACTTGATATGAGCCAAAAAAATAGATGGATTTATAAAATTAATGTTAAATCTAACTTAATTGACATGAATGGAATTAGATTAGGTTTAATTTCAATTTTTTGACCTAATTCAGATATGGATTGGATTTAGATTATTCCTATCACAATCCGCTGCATGCATCCCTGCTTGTATGCTTTCCACCTTTCTCTCCTACTCTGTTCTTGACTTCTTACTTCTTTCCATGCCTCCACACAATATATTGCCCAGCAAGTCTTCTTTCTACTTCCAAGGCTTGATACCCTTTTACTTACTTGATATATAAAAAATTTAAATAGATACATAACGATTCTATATAATTTCAAACAATTATATGTTATCCTATATATATTTTAATTTTTGAACTTTGTCATATTTTTGCTGAATTACCAACTTTTTGATCTTGCCAAATTATTCCTGAACGCTAAGCTTGTGGTCATGACATGAACAAGTTTAGGTTAATTATAGGACCGGTGACCATGATATTTTTTGGATGAGGAATATAGGATGCAAATCTAATTCTGCATGCTTTCTCTAAAATCCCACCATGCAGTGAGGAATGTCAAGTGTTAAATGTACAGTCCTCGCAGCAATCCAATTCTTTGTCTACCTTGGGATGGCTGAGGGAGTAGGGCTAGAAATTCAAAGCATACTTTTGTTTCTGCATCTCTTCCCTACATGCTTGACCACTCGGCTTCAATTTGAGGTCTCTCGGGTGAAGGGGACCGTGATTAACCAACTCAATTACGAGGCAAGAGTTCTTTGAAGGATATATAGATTACATAC
Organism: Cocos nucifera; assembly: GCA_006176705.1. Classification (NCBI taxonomy): domain Eukaryota; kingdom Viridiplantae; phylum Streptophyta; class Magnoliopsida; order Arecales; family Arecaceae; genus Cocos; species Cocos nucifera. The sequence goes on along the minus strand of QRFJ01001314.1, from coordinate 202,683 downwards.
AAAGATCACCATCCATAATTTAAAGAAATGAATTGATAAGATCTTTTTAAGAAAAAAATTGACAGGATGGTTTACTTCTAATTTATTGAAGAAATTATATAAACTTTATGAGAAACAAAGAACGGTTTCTTTCAAAAAAATTGAAAGAAAGAATGATATTATGAGCAACTTAGTTTGCATTTAACCATTACAGGTTAGATAAAAAATCATGCAGCATCAGTCATCAGATCTAACTTAAAGTCATATAATTTCACAGGAAATTTCAAAAAATTTTAAAAAGAGCAAGAACAAAGCCTCCTCACCAATGATCACCGGACAGCACCTGCAAGAAAGGGTCACCAGCAATGCAATGCCTCGGAACAATGAACAGGATGACTTTCTCACCGGAGAAAAGCGGGCCTTGAGCAGGGTAAAAAGTAGCACTTGGAGAGAGGAATCGCAGGTGTGGTAGCTAGGATGCCAGCTGGCCGTCAATTCCACGTCCCATCTTCACTGTCCATCGAAATGACCAATCGCTTATAATTGCGGACCCTATTGCATCATTCGGCCTTATTCTTCATACATCAGCCATGACGTTTATTTGAAATGCCCACTTTAGCTCATTACCTTCGAAACAATTACCAATAGTCACCGCAGGAAAATGGCAGCCCCGAGATGCCAAGAAAAGAAAAACTGACCTGGGTTGAACCAGGTTTGCACTAATTTAGATCCAATCATTAACTAGGCCAGTAGCTTGAGCGCGGTCTTCAATTTAGAGACAAATCTCTCCATATTAGCGATATGACGGTTGGTCTGTCTAGGACTGATCGATCTTGATAAATAAACTCTACATAAGTGATTTAATCCAATGATAATATATTTTACATGGATGATTGGATGTATTGGTCCTCTAAACAAAGCCATTTTTTCTCGTTTCGGTGAGTTGGAACTAGATCAAGCTTAGCAACCACCAACCTCTCTTTGGTTCTCTGTTTACGGTTTCAGTAATGATCTACCACCTACAGTTCTGTTAATCATAAGATGGCTAGATGTTAGATCTACTAATTACTTCTACATAAAACTGCCAAAAAAAGAAAAAAAAAGGTAATCTTCTTTCTGTTAGGGAAGTAATACGACTTTGAAGGATCAAGAAGCGGTAATCTAAGCTGCTTAGAATAACAATCAAAAAAAAAAAAACACACCAAATCTGTTGGTATAAATGTCTAAGAACATATGATGCACCAAAGTAGTTCATTAGCTACCAATAATTAACATCTTGATCATGGTAGCCATAGCACTTATTAGATGAAATTTGGAAGAGAGAGAGAGAGAGGTGATTGCGTGGTGGTTAGAATGCAAGGTGGCCATTTGATTCCATGTCCCATAGATGAAATTTGGGAGAAAGAGAGAAGTAGCTGTGTGGTATTCTGTCTCATCTCCGCTACCCTTGCGTTTTTTGTTTTCCAAAAAAGGAAGGCCCAACTGGAGCTCTTGGCAAGGAGCTTAAGTATTTCATTGGCTTTATTTGTTTTTGGCAATGTAGATGATTCACGTTTCTAACAAATAGATAAATTAATTTTCTAAGGAACAAAATTGGAGCCACAGCGGTGACACGACAGAAATGAGTTAGCAAATGAGAGCCCTTATTTAGCGGTCAATTTTTAATAGTCATTCCACAGCGGGAATAATGGATGTAATATGGCATTTTCACTTTGCCATCCGATCACAGGATATTCTTTAAATTTATATCACTTTTTCTTGAGTTAAGAAATAATATTACATTCATGACATAGTGAGTATTTCCGGCCAAATTCCCAAATAGTTCACGTTTGGAGGGTAGAATGATCTTTTGGAACCGTTAGTTTCTGTCGTATCGGAAATTATGGCCATTGCCTGTCCGGTTTCGGCCATCAACTAGTTTTGCTTGGTGGAAAAAAACTAATGACAAGCATAATGGTTGTTATAGCCATTTTAGCATGAATCACAGGCAATAAAGTAAAATTAACGGCATTATTTGATGGTCCTGTTTTTCAGTAGAAATTCTTTTTAGTTATCCAGAAGTTTTGTTTAAAAGCTAATCTTATATTTTGGTGAATCATGAAAATTTCAATAAAGACCATCATTTTCTTATAGCTAGGTCTATACATATATGCATTCAAGGGCTTAGATCCGGTAGATGTTATCTTAGAAATTAAGATAATTAGAAGAGATGGAGAATATATTTTAAACCAATCTTCTTATATTGAAACATCTTAACAAAATTTAATTACTTTGATTGCAAGCCTTCTAAAGCACCGATAAATCCATATCATAAATTAATTTCTAACAAAGAAACACTGATAAATCAAGAAGAGTATGTTAAAGGAAGTTTAATATACACATTAAATTGCAGAAGACTAGATATTGCATATGCTATTTATA
>QRFJ01001314.1:187783-192783 GCA_006176705.1 Cocos nucifera | reverse complement strand
ATTCAAATCTCATTTTAATCCAAAACTTCAACCAACTAAATTTAAACTCAATTAGAACATGGAAAGATGTTGTGCGCCCACTCTTCAGCAAAGAAAAGTCCATGAGAAACCCTTTTTCACGTGGAGATAATAGGTGCACAAAGTTTAGGTGGCGCAGGGATAAGATATGGTTGTTGCTAATCCAAATTCAAACTCTTTTTGAATTTGAATGGCAACTAACCATAAATTATCCCTTGAGGATAAGGAAAGACCAGTCAAAACCTCTTATCTGCATGGAAAAATGGATATGAGAGAATTAATTCAGAATTTAAATGGGGCATAGGGTTTAAATGTGGCACATGGGAAGACTATTCAAACTAGTCTTTGAATTCAAAACTTCAACCAATTGAACCAATCCAATCAAAATTGGTTAGGCCCAATTAGATCAAATTAAATCTAACATAATTAAGCTTAATTAGGCTCAATTAAATTTTAATAAAATCAGGAATTGATCAAGCCTAACCTCTGATCAAATCAGGGTTCGAACCTCCTCGGCAATTAGGTCAACTTGTGACCTAATCGGATCAAACCCAACTGAACCCAATTCAATTGGACTTGAATCAAAATTAATTACTCAATCAAATTAAGTTAATTAAAAATTAAATTTATTAATAAACCTCTCATAAATCTAGAGTCTAAATCTGATGGATGTTCGAACAATAGAGTTCCATCAAAATGAAACTCTTGATCGAAGAGTTTCAAACCAGTGGGACTTTTAATCCCGGTGTTCAAAATAAATGAAACTCATGATTGTAGAGTTCCAACTCTCAATCACAGAGTTTCAGATATGTAGAACTCAGAGTCCCAGAGCTGTGGGACTCTTGGTCGAAGAGTCCCAGTCCAGTGGAACTCTTGACCATAGACTTTGAGATATTGAGACTTAGTGTCCCAACCCAGTAGGACTCTCAATCGAAGAGTCCCAGTATAGTGAAACTCTTGACCATAGAGTCCTAATCGAGTGAGACTCTTCACCAGCCATCAAATCAAATAGGAACCTCTAGTTTGTGTGACTCCATAGGTCCGAACCTAAGTCAGTAGCATAGAAACTAATTTCTATACTAATCAAAATGACCATCTAGCAATGATACCCGACGTTCGGCTAGATCGAATAATCGTAATCACAACATTCATAACCTACGCGAATATGGTTACTGTATAATTCATCCCTATGACTTCTGTGTAATAGATGGTTCAGGATTAAACTATCAATCCTAGAAAATACATCCATATCGTGTCTCAAAGCAATTAGTCCCATGACTCTTCACTATGACTACCCTGGTCATGATTTTGCTAAATTAAAATACTATTCAACACAACTCCTAAATTCAGGAGTGGTCAATCCCATCTTGATATACGCACTCCTCAAGTACTTGACTGTGCCCAGAAATCTTTCATTACTGAATTAGAAATTCAGGTAATCCAGTACCAAAGCATAGTAAGTTTATTGAAAGTCACCATGATGATCCCAGGTCGGAGGGACACTTATATCCATATTCCATCGGAGCAAATCTAGATAGCAGAAAAGCTATGAAGTTGGTCACGTTCAGTATAGATGTACCCATACATCTCACTTGCATGCCATACCAGTATCTCAACACTTCTTGATTATGAAGACAACCAACATATATGGCACATAATGATCTATACTTGATAAACGTTGTCATCCTAAGTAACAACGTATCATTTGATCGTGAACAATTTAAGGACTAAATGATAAATCCTTCTTTATCGAATCTAGATAGTCCTAAGAACTTCATCATAATATGAAAGTTTATTAGAAGATAATAGAATTTATGATGAAAAAATATCAAAATAATTTTTATTAATTAATAACTTATATACAAGTATAATAAGTAGCACAACCGTCAACAAGCTGATGATTGATTTTGGAACACATTCCTAACAATCTCCCACTTGGACTAAAGTCAATCGGTGCAATATCTAATACCTATCTTCGACTTGAAGTCATTGAACTCCTTCACCGCAATAGCTTTAGTGAATGGGTCGATCAGATTTTTCTTTCCATCGATCTTCTAAAGGTCGACATCACCTCAATCCATAATTTTTTGGATAAGATGGAAGCGGCACAAAATATGCTTCATCCACTGGTGTGCTTTAGGTTTCTTCGCCTGAGCAATGGCTCCAGAGCTATCGTAATAGAGCAAAACTAGACCATCATGGGAGGGTGCTACTCTGAGCTCAGTGATGAATTTTCTCAGCCACACCACTTCTTTGGCAGCATCTGATGCAGCGACATACTCCATTTCACAAACTGAATCGGCTACAGTGTACTGTTTAGAACTCTTCCAGCAGCCAGCCTCACCATTAAGGATGAATATATATCCTAACATACTTTTGCTATCATCATGATCGGACTGAAAACTAAAGTCTGTGAATCTCATAAGTTTCAAGTCTGATTCACCATGTATAAGCCACTGATCCTTAGTATTTCTTAAATACTTCAGGATAGTTTTAATAATCTTTCAGTGGTTCTTCCCTGGATCAGATTAGTATCTACTCACTATCCCTAGTGAGTATGCCACATCTGATCGTGTACATGTCATGACGTACATGATAGAATCCACTGTCGAAGCATATGGTATTCTACTCATATGCTCTCTTTCTAGAGGTATTGCCAGACAATTCTTTTTTGAAAGAAAAATTTCATGGTCTATCGATAGATAGCCTTTCTTAAAATTCTCCATGCTGAACTATTTCAGCACCGTGTCAATGTACGTAGATTGGGATAATCCAAGAAACCTTGTAGATCTATCTCTATAGATCTTCATCCCTAGGATATAGGAAGCGTTTTCCAGATCTTTCATGGAGAACTGTAATGATAGCCAAATCTTTATTCCTTGTAATGCAGGAACATCATTTTCAATTAAGAGAATATTATCCATATATAATACTAGGAATACTATTACTGAACCATTAGTCTACATATATATGCAGGACTCTTCTTCGTTCTTAACGAAGTCATACGTTTTGATTGTTCTATCAAATCATATGTTCTAGCTCGAAGATGCCTGCTTCAGTCCATAAATGGACCTTTAAAGCTAACACACCTTTGACTCATCTATGGATGTGAATTCTTCAGGCTATATCATATACACCTCTTCATCCAACTCTTCATTTAGAAAAATCATTTTCATATCCATCTGTCAGATTTCATAATCCAGATGGACAGCGATGGCAAGCATAATCCAAATGAATTTGAGCATTGCCATAGGGAAGAACGTCTCGTAATAGTCAATACCATAATGTTAACGATACCTCTTGGCAACCAGATGAACTTTATAGGTCTCCATCTTTTCGTCTGCATCCCTTTTTTTTTGAAGATCTATAATATTAGTATATATTATACATATTATATATATATATACATATATAATAATATATATTACGATACATTACATATATACATACATACATCATTACATACATACAACATAATATATAAATATTACATATATATACATATCATAATATCATACATAATACATATCAATATATATAATGAATATTTATATAATATATATTATATATATATATATATATATATATATATATATATAAATAATTTATATATGTATGTATGTATGTATGTAATAGTTATATGTATATAATAATATATGTATATATGTATATATATGTATATTATATGTGTGTGTGTGTGTGTCCTTATATATATATATTATATATTATATTATATATATATATATTATATATACACACATACATACATATATCAATATATATATACTATACATATATATATACATATACATATACATATATATATACATATATACATATATATAATATATACATATATATATATACATATATTATATACATATTATATTATATGTATGTAGTAATTATGATCTATGTTAATGTATGTATATATTTATATATAATATATGTATGTTGTATGTATTGTATATGTATATATATATATGTATATATAATATATTATATATATATATATATATCATATATATATGTTATAATATATAGATATATATTATATATATAGATATATATAATATATTATAGATATATATATATATATTAATATATATATATATATATAACATAATATATATATATATATATACATATATATTATATAATATATATATGAGGTATATACATATAATATATATATATATATATATTATATTATATAATATTATATATATATTTTATTAAATATATATGTATATATTAGTATATATACATATATATATATATAATATATATATATATATTGTATATATATCATATATATATATTATTATATATATATATATATATATATATATATAATATATATATATATATATATAATATATATATATATTATATATATGTATTATATATATATATGTATATATCTATATAATGTATATATATATATTATGTATATATTATATATGTATATATATATGTATATATAATATATATGTATATATATATTGTTATATATTATATATGTAATGTTTTAATATGTGTATATATATATATATGTATATATATTATATGTTATATATATAATATACTATATATATATATATAATGATATATATATTATATATATTATATATATTATATATATATATATGTGTAGTCTATAATTATATATATTAATATGTGTATATATATATATAAGTATATATATATATATAATATATATATATTGTATATTATATATTATAAATATGTATATATAATATGTATATTTATATGTTATATATATATATATATATTATAATATATATGTATATATATATATTATATATATATATATATGTATGTATATATATAATGTATTATATATGTATAATATATATGTATATGTATATATATATGTATATATATAGTAATGTATGTATATATGTATGTATATATATGGTTATAATATATATATGTCAATAATATAATATATATATATA